>JASFAX010005045.1:0-37445 GCA_030737875.1 Allium sativum | reverse complement strand
GTTCATACATAATAAAAATGTGATATTTATTATCTAAGCAATTTATTTCTATCATGAATAAATTATCATACATGAATATACTTGAACATATGAAAATAATTCAAACACATGAATATTTCTGAAAATTTCGGTAGCATAACGACGGCTAATTAAAACCGGCACCGTCCCTATGTACGGCTCCTCGCGCCACCTTAAAGTCTCGTAGCTTTTAACAAGGGGGATTTCAATAATCTATTTCGTACGCAGACGAATTTTTTTTTCCACAAACAAATCCTATTTGGTTTCAACCAAAATCAACCATCAACCACAATCCTACTTGCGCCATACATAGTCATTCCATTCCAATAATTTCCACAATACAATTCATTTTCAAGCCCCGTCTACAACCCAACAATTTCACAACCATCGCTTTTAACTAGCTATATCCAACAACATGTCACCAATTTCATACCCAATAATTACATACGCACAAAATAACGGTTCATTAACACATACATTAACACAATATCAAACATCATACCGATAAACAACTAAATCAACAATTTAGGGTTCCAATCATTACTAAATCAACTACATTAATTCAACAAGCATTGTATAATCAACTAACACATACATTTAGATCATTATTAAATAATTAATTCATGAAATTAGGTTAGAATTAATACCTTAGAGAGAGAGAAATTGGTTTGGAGGAATGGAGAAGGATTGAGAAGGCCGGAGGGGGGAGAAGACTGATGGGAGCACTCGGTGGTGGTAGGCGGCGGTTGGTGACGGCGGCAGGGGGAGGGGTTAGCCGAGGGTTTTGATTTTGGGGTGGATTTTGATTTGGGCGAGAATGATTTTTGTTCCTGTAGCTTCGCGGTTATATTCCGTTGGGCGACAGCTGGCGAGGGCCGCTTTTTTTAACCGTTGCCAGCTGTCGCTCCGGTCCGTCACTATATTAAGTCATTCTTGTAGTGAATAAGGAAGTGTTTCCTGATTGAAATGGGCTAATCAATTGATTTTCATGCAAACTGTTAAGTTGGCAGAAATAATATTCTTTGACAGTTGATATTCATTCAAAAGCTGTATCCAGTATCCAGGTTATATTTTTTTTATCATATTGCATTTGTTTTATAATCAACTCCCTAGAAAATATAGTTTATCACTTATCAGTATTCATTACTAAACTGTGAAATTAGAATAACGATAATCATTAAGGTTTAATGGATCGATCTTCATATATATATATATATATATATATATATATATACACACACACACCTGAAATGGCCAAGCACTCCAACTGCAGCCACAACCATTCAACCAAAATAAGTGTAAGTGTGACTGACTAAAACCGACGAAGGATACCTGCATTTTGAAATTAAAGTATTCATAATATACATCGAATTTTGCATATAAATTTGTAAAAGGAAATACTAGTTATATGAAAGAAGGCTAGAAAAGTTAGTAGGGAAAGGCGCCAAGGAAAAACCAAAGTAATATGATTACCAAAAACTTAAGGCGGACCCGAACTAATTACAAGTAGAGCATGCCATGAATAGGTACTTCATGGGTTGATTATCGGAAAAGTGATACTTATATATTAACGTGAAGTACTGTTCAAACAACAGTGATTGACAATATAGTTCAATAATGTTATCCAAAAATTAACTTACTCATGTCAGGAGAGATAGTATAGAGATTTGGAACTAAAACAAAAGGACAAATGATTGGATATGTTGCGGAAATCAGTTCCAATCTGGTTGCCAAAATCTTAGAATCTCATCTTCCAATCTTTTCTCGGTAGAAAAGTCATTATCTTTATAGCTCACATTCAAGAGTGGAAGATCACTACAGTCTATACCATGCACTTAACTGTTTTCCAAGGAATTTAAAGCGCCTCCCTTAAAGAAAACTTCAAAAAAATTGGTATTAATTGTGAGCCCTCTTATCTCTAACATTTGTTTAGAAATTTCACTAATTTGTGTTGCAACTTTCTTATCTGCTTTTACAAAGATCGTAACATCATCAACACAGACAAGATGAGAGATAGAAATATTATTGGGTTTGAAAGGCAAAATTTCACTCACTCCCATTTTTTAATCCATTAACAATATTAAAATTTCCATCATAGTTTTAAAAAGAAAAGGGAAAAATGGATCTCTATGACTGATTTCATTATCACTCTGGAAGAAACCATGCAGACAACAATACCAATGACCGAGAAACTAGGCAACCATATCATCTTATTTATAATCCACATATTAGAGAAGACCATTAACTCCCTATTGATCAATTCATATTCTTTCATGAAATCAGCTCTGATGCACATGTACTTGTTATGAGCACTACAAAAACCACTATCTGTAAGCCATTAAAATACCACCCCCAATTGTTGTATCTTTTGTGAAAGCATGCTGATTTTAAGATATTAGATCATTCATGAACATATTTTGTATACCATGTTACAGTAAGCCATGAGTATAAATTGTTGAATGTTTTTTTTGCATTTTGACTCTTTATAATTGATACTCTCATGCAACGGTTTCACATCTTTAAAAGAGTTATTAGTCGCTTGTAGTAGCAAATTATTAATTTGACTGCAGCGCACTTTATAAAATTTGGCATTTATATCGTTAGGTCCAGATGACGTGCTATCCTTCGTACTAAAGCTTGCCACCCTATTCTCATACAACTCTATGTAGTCATTAAAAACATATTACCATAGTCTGACAATCTTAAGAAAACTCTACATTTGGGATTGATTGTAAAATTTGAAAAGTAATATATAGCCTAATACGCAAACTCCACTTGACTATTACAAGTCTCACCGTTTATCAAAATCTGATTCCTTCAAGAGTTTTTATGGTTTCATGATGATATTTTAGCATAGCAAAATGCTATTGCTTCATCGGCCAAGAGCAGTCAGTCATATTTTGGTTTATGTTTAGTGTCAATGTACTCTTGTCGAACCGCTCTCTCTAAATTATGTTTTACAATTTGCGTATATTTATTCCAAACTCGTTTCTAGTTTCCAACCATTGTTATAAGTCTCCACAAAGATTTCTATATTATTTTATTTGTTTCTTAGAGCTATTCTTATTTTTACACCAGCTTCTGAGCTTCTTCATTACTGTTTTTTATTTGTTGACAGGGATAAACATCAGTCTCCATGTTTGTCAAATAATATCCAGTGATTCGTATAGTTTGACAGTTTTGGAAAATTTACATAATTCTTAACTGAATACACTAACATAGGGTTATGGTCACTTGGACCAGAGGATAGAAAAGTAGCTCTAAACCATCTGAATTACTCTAACCACTACACGGTAACTAAGATATAACCAATCTTGGTAGGGAGTTTTTCACTATGCCCAAACCACCAAGAGAATTCATAATCATCTGAACAGTTTAGGAGAATTTATAACCACCAACAGAAAAAAAATCAAATTAATAAGCAATGATACAAGTATAATCACCGATTTATAACCACCGATTTAACATAGATAATGACAGAAAACAACGTGTTAAAAGAAAATACCTAGGTTTCGAGAGAAAAAAACTAGGGTTTGGCCACTGCGATCTCCAACATTGCGATCAAAGATCAAAGATGAGGTGTCAAGGGAAATGTACAATGAGTTGAGTGTTGTGAAATTAGTCGCGATGAATGAGATTCCGTATGAAATTTGTGTTGTGATGATTGAAATCAAGGGGGATTTGGCGGAAAATGGATTGGAGATGGAAATATAGGGCATGGAATTAGGCATGATATCTAGGAATTGGGAAAGCAAGAGATCAAGACAAGGAGCGGGAAGGTAAAATTTTAGGAGGTTAAATAAAAAAGAAATGGAAAGAACCCGCATGAAATGTATAGCGTGTAAGTTAAATTCAATGAATGAGGCAATAGGGGTATAGTGTTCAGCATTTATGAATTTTTTATTCCATACGACTGGAGAAAAGTACACACTATAATGAGTGCTATTACAACCCGGATTTGTTATAGTGTTCTTATCAGCGGGTTTCAGACTCCCAAGCTTACAGATTACTTAATTTATAATTAGGTACAATATATTTCCCCCCTTTTCTTAACTGGTTTCAAGTTTTCCCCTTTATTGATTACTTACTTTATAATTAAGTGTCCTTTAACTAAATTCACCAGTTATCCCATTCCCTTACTAGTTTATTATAACCTAAGTTATAATATTCACTTGTCCTGGGACAAGTCTACCTATTATACAACATATTATTTATTATAATAGGTCATTATCATTCCTACAAGTTATGCTTAACCTAAAAGGTGTCTTTAATTACATAACTTTATTATTTCTACCAGTTATGTATACCACTAGGTGTCTTTAATTACATAACCTTATTGGGCTAAATTTGCGGGCCTATATTTAAATATTACCCACCCCCTTAGATTTGCCTAGCCCACCCACTGTCCAACCAATTTTTTACTTAACCCTAACTTTAGTTCATATTCATACAATCCCTATGGATTTGATTAGGTTAAGTAATCCAATTCATTACCATGTCCATTTATGGTTTATAATGAGCTAGACCTCCCACATTAGGCCTACAACTCGTGGATGCTGGATATGTCGGTCGGGTCCAAGCAGAATTCTTCCACAAGTTTAGCTTAACTTCGTGTCATAGCCCTTCTCATATTTGCGCACTTAGACCTCTCACATTAGGTTCAACATTAGTGGCTGCTGGATATGCCGGTCGGGTCCGGGTAGACTTCCATCACTAATGCATCCTAACCTCGTGTCGTAAGTGCAAGTACAATTTCTAATTGTAATCCTAGGCATTCATTATTAGTCGATTATTTAAACCTATGCCTTTATAGGTGTTAATGCCCATTTTCCCAATTATATTCATGATGGGCTATATGTCTAAATTCATATTATTCGAATTATGCCAATTCATATTTTACATATGATCCCATTTGCGCCCAAATAATTTTTCTATACTTATGATCCAATTTTAGATCTTTAAACATAATTTGGTCAATGCCCCAAACCCATAGTTATTCGATTCTATGTTAACATGAATCCACATAATCTTATACTTACTCCAATTATTCCCTGTATATAATTGGAACAAATTTACCTGTAAACTTTTTAGCACTCCAACAAATCCAATATATGAATTTTTCCCACATGTTCAAATTAATATTATAACATGTAAACATTCCAATATTTCAACTGATTCAATATATGAATTATTCATATTAACAATTTGACGTTATATTATGCTAATAATTCCCCCAATTTAATAGATTCAACATATGAATTTCCTGATCCATTCATAATAACGTCTCAACTTGTTATAACAGCAATTTATAATTAAATTGGAAATTTCAAAATTTATTAAAAAGGGAATGCTAAACGATAGTCATAACATTATCTAAAGACTATAGTGCAAACCCACTCACCTTCCATGCGTTTCCCAGATTTTGGATCTGATCCATTCTATCCTCCATGGTTTTCCTTTCTCCTTTAATTTGATTTGAAACCTAATAACGTGGTTCGACTAATTTCATTAAAAGAGAAGGGAAAGAAATATGAAGAATTGAATAGATTGGATCAAGAAGTTTACCTTGCTTTCATGATTCAATAATCTTTTTATTGATGTTGATTCCCTCTTCCAGATCTGAATCCATAATTCTCCTAGGCAAACATTTTAATTTCAGAATATATTAGAGAAGAAAGAGAGAGAGAGTGTGTGTGTGTGTGTGTGTGTGTGTTTAATGGCAGAGCTTCAACGTAGCTTTAGAATTATGAGTTTTAGGGTTAGCTATAGGCCCTTATTTATAGGTGCTCAAGACCTTATCGTACATGCAGCACTGAGTTAGCATTGAACCCCCTTAAGAAAATAGTCCAGGTTCGTAGATGAATCTAGCCGGATCTTATCATACATGCAGTGCCGAGTCAGCATTGGGTCCCGCAAGCTGTTTTGGCGTAGAAATTTGATTTTTGAATGTTTGAATTTATTTAACTTTTATATTCACATGTAATCTTCTTATGCATATACAATTCTTATAACGACCATTGTACGTGTATATATATATATACGCACAATTTTTGTTTTGTCTTCAAAATTCAAATGGTGTTGCACCGTTATTTGATTCTTGCTATATTTCATTGACTACAGCCTTATCTTGAATTTTATCTCTTATATACATACATTTCTACATATATATATATATAATCTTTATTTCCTTATATGTACATTCTTATCCTTTCAAATTTTGAATTTGTATATGTACATATATTTGTTTGCTCAATTGGCCCTCTCTAAAACAAAGATAAAAATTATGTCCCCGTCGGGGTTCGAACCCCCGACCTTTATGTTGCAAATCCAATGCCTTAGCCAACTGTGCAATAATGTCTTTTGTTAATAAGTTTAGAAACAATGGTAGTCATTGTTCCCCTTCTTTTACCTTATTCTCATGTTTAGCTACAATACTTCATTTAAATGTATCTCTTTCACCTTAACTCAGTTTTCTGCAATCCATAGGTCTAAATTGGCTAGAAATTCGCCACGAACGCAATGACGCTTATCTCGTGGCCAAACTCTTGAAGCTATTCAAATTTTACTTTTTTTTAAATTTTTAATCGCATTGCATTTCTTCTTATTGCATGTAATTTATTAATCTTTTCTTCATTTCAATGTATGAACTTATTACATGCAATTATATAATCATATTTTATTTTATTGTCATAAAATGCAGGGTGTTACAGTTGTTGGACTGTTTAACTTTCCTATGTATATCTTAGCCTTGCATGACACCGCACACACATGTTAGCTTTCACCAATACGAGAGGTACATGTTATTCCAACGCAATGTGTAATACTGGTGTCTTAAAGTATAGTTAACTATGCAAACAAGATCAAAGACGAAAAAAATCCTGGAAGCTGAGGCTTCCCCGCCGTCGTCACATTCATCTGATTCTACCAATAGCAGTAGCTCGAGTGGCAGTGAGCTTGAGACTATTGAAGGTTCCGTTCCTTCCCAATCGTCTAGTTCACCCGAAGTGTCTGATCATGGGGAACAACTTGAGAGGCTGCACTCTCTGGCAATACGCGAAGAGGTTGAGAATGTGGACATTATGAATGAAGATGCACCAGCGGGCCCAGTAGCCCCAAATATGTTATCCGATGCTGTTTTCTTGGAAAATCCGATGGACTCGGTGCCGTCGTGCATGGATGCTACGACAGTCATGAAAATGGCGTAGCGGTTCAATATACCAGTCGGTGATGCTGATGCGCGGGGAGGAGGTGGAAGGGCTCGCGCACCGCTCGAGGGTTTAACTGCCTGGAATGGGCAATCTTTTTTGTGGGGTGTGTGCCCCCGCCAATGATTTTATTCGGGATATTCTGTCCTATTTCAGCCTTGCACCTTCGCAACTGCATCCAAATGCTTACTCGTCGCTCTTAGGCACTTACGTCCTATACCGTGAGTATTTGAATATGGAACCCACCGGAGAGGACATTTCGTATTTCTTCAGCCTGAGGAGAACGTCTAGCAGATCGCCTTCCCAGTGGTTCTTGGAAGTGACAGCCGCCACTAAATTCTTTCGCAGGACGTGGCCCAGGCCATCGGTGTTCAAACAAGACTGGTTCTATCTACGCTGCCCTCCTGGATTTGCAAGGAGGTAGATTGAAGGATGTGTTTTCGAACTTAGCTTCCAATTATAAAGTTCTTGGGACCTGTATCTTATTATTTTCCTTTTTTGATTGCGGTAGGGAACCTAAAGGTGCCCACCGGCGAAGAGTATAGACAACATCTGGATGCCTTACGGGCGATTCCGGAGGAATTTCGCAGAAAGAAAACTATGACAAGCCAAGAGCGCCTTTGCCATGCGGAGTTGCTTCCTGACGATCGGGCTGTCATTAGGCCCACAGTGGCAAGCTGTGTACCAAAAAAGGTGGTGGCGAAAGGCCATGTGACCTTTGGTCAGAAGAGAAGGATGCTCTCTGCTGGGCCTAGGCCGAAGAAGGTTGTTAAGTGCCAAGGAGATGTTGGTGGCGACGGGGCACATCGTGACGCGGCTGCATTCATAGATGAGAGCCCACTGAATGTTCCCGTTCCGCCCCCAACCGGAGGGACGGGGGAGAGAGAGTCGATTAGGCCACCGTCTCCGGTGGTTTCTCCCGGAGCTGCCACCTTACTCGAGGATGAGCGTCGGTTTGATGGCTTGAATAAACTTGACCTTGATGTATCCCTGCGGCCGACTCCGGCTGTCATGGACGAATAAGCTCTTGTTGCGGAGGGGTTAACTCCATCGAGCGGATTACAATTTGGTCTGTTGAAAGAACACTTAGGGCATAAACTCATTAGCACTGCATATCATAGTGGCTTATCTGAGCATGCGACTTAACTAATTTCATTTCACTTCTTTGACACGTGATATGGCAAGAGGACGCGGGGGACGAGGCTATGGTCATGGAGGCCGCCGACTCCCTAGGAATCCTTTTTTTTGAGGGCTTCAGAAGAGGGACCAATTTGTATAGCACCCCACCCCCGCTTGGTCGTGGTAGCGAGCACCGAGGTGGGGAGCGATCTCGACGATCTTCGACTCCTCCTCTTCCTCCTCCGATTCGGGAGCCCGAGGGAGACTCTCGACCCAACTTAGTGGGTTCTCGGCATCCATCTTCGATAGCTCCTTTACACACCGCACCCTTGGCTCCTACTATGCCTGCTAAGGGTAGGGAGTCATTATCCATCCACTCGAGACCGGCGGGAACAACGGTAGTTGGGAGGCGAAGTCCCTCAGAGCCCGGGAGGTCGGAGCTTCCCATTGGTGAGAGGGAAGAGCTGCTGAAGCGAGACTTTCCTCACCACTATTTTGACGAAATAAATTTCTTTCCTAATCTTCAACCATCCTTTGTTAGGGAGTCTTGGGATGTCTGGATGCGCGTGGAGGTAGTATACCTTCAGGTCGACCAACTTTTCAGTTACTCCCGCTAACTCTCGAAGCTAATCAGGAAGAAAATCTTAGAGGTCGCCAACCTGGGTTTAGCCATAGAGGCCGCATGGGTTACCACTGGCAATTTGAATTCGGACATTGGTGAGTTTGCTATTTATATTGTGCGCACACTATTTCTCATTCACGTGCCTTTACATAATGACTTGTGGGCCCTGTTATCGCAGTAGAGATGAAGAGGGCATACGAGAAACTCAAACGAGAGACTGATCACTCCTGCTCTTATTTCATGGAAACTGTAGCTGATTTGACAACCGAAAACATGGCCCTTATGAGGGACAAGGCCGAGGTGGATAAAAAATGCATTGAGTTGGAAAGGGAAAATGCCAGAGTCATTGAAATCCAAAATGATAACAATGCTTTGAGAGCGGAAAATGACCGTCTGAAGCAACAGCTTGAGGAGATGAAAATGACCAAGGAGGACGCGGAGGCAAGTAACCGAGATGTGCTGGGCACAATGGATAGACTAAGAGAGGTGGAACAATTGAGAGAGGAGCTGGAGGATACAGAGTTCCGAGTGCAATCATCTGTGGTGGAGGATATACAAAATATGTATGTCCTGGTTCTGAGATTCCATGGATTCTCGTGGGTTGACGACTATCCCAGGGAACTAGCTCGTACTCGGGAGAGGTTGGTGCCGTATGAGGACTTCTTGCGCGAAGTGGATGTGGGAACTTTAGCTGAACGCCAACTTGCGATTAATCTTCTAACTGTCGAGGAGCGCAAGAAGCTGGAAGAGGGTAGGAGGTTGCAGCTTGAGGATGCCGAGAGAAAGGCTGGAGAGGCTCACTAGTGAGAAGGGGAAGTCTGTCATGATTGAGATTATCGTGGTAGCGGAGACATTTGCCGAAGCAAGCTCCTACCGGGCATCGACCCCTGAATCGGTTATGAAGAGCGATCCTGCAACTTTGAGTCAGGTTTCGACCGCGTATGATCTTGAGCATCCGAAGCTAGGAGAGACCGGATTCACTTTACCTACCACTACCAATATCCCGCTTGAAATTTCTACACCATCCCTGTCCGAAGGTAAATTTCTTTTGCTATGCATCCCTGATGATGATGTAATTACCGAATTTGCGGACTAAAGGTTGTGTTTTCAATGTACAGCCCCTCCTAGATTGACCGTGACATCGGGCCTTACCCCCGTGGTCCCACAAACAACTGAATCTGGGCCAGGACTTGTGGCTGCACAATTTGGAGAGGGCGACGATCAACTGGATACCTAGTTGGATATAACGTTAACTCCTAGCATGATCGATACCCTTATGGAGGAAGGAGAGGTAGTTGACGGGCAAAGTGTGGCTACCCAGGGCCTAGTGGAGGTTGATGTGCCTTCGATGGCCGCTATGGTGGAGACCCAGAAAGCAAAAATCGTAGCTAAGAATGAGGAGGTGGAGGAGCAGCAGAGGCATGATAAGGCTTCTAGGAAGGAGGTCCTAATGAGGACCAGGCAGGATGTTGAGGAGAGAGCTGCTGAGACGGTTGAGAAGAGGAAAGCCAATGAGGAGGCCGATAAGAAGAGGGCTTACGATGAGGCCCGGAAGAAAAGGGAGGATGAGGAAGCACACTAGAGGACTACTGAGTCCCTTGAGAAAACCAAGGCTGGTGGTGACATGCCGCATAGATCCCAGAAGTTTGCTGAGCGTCGGGCTGCTAGAGAGGCCAAGGAACGGGCTGAGCGAGAAGGCAAGGCTGTAAAACCCCACCTCCGCCAGGGCCACTCTTGCAAGGACACTGGCTTTGGAGGGGCGTTAAACAAGGTAAACATGCATGCAGATATCACAAGACAGAACATATAAGTAAAACAGAGTAGTAAAGCAGCGGATAAATCTTAGCATTTCAAAACCATAGTCATGTTATAACAAAGTACTTGGTCATTATTTTCCAACAACAAAGTCTAGAAAAAAGCATAAACTGAAAAACTGAAATACATAAAGTACTATCCCCAAAATGAAGTGATAAACCATAGCTAGCTCAATGTCCAAAGCCGTACATGAGCAAATCCAGTAAGCAAGCTGTAAAGATCCAAGCTAAGCTCCAATGTTCCCACCCTGAGAACCTGAGGGGGGGGGGAACGGAAGAAAAGAGGCGAAAGAAAACAGGTCAGTCAAAAAGACTGGTAAGCCCTACTACTATCTGTCTATGAACTAGTAAAGTTAACTGGCATGAGAAGCTGAGATGAACATAAGGATAACAACATACTGGCATGATGATTAACTAACAAGATAGATAAAGGTGTCATCGCATAATCAAGGTTAAGTTTTGCACCACGGGTGTACTAGCATTCTAACATGTCAAGTAAAAACAAGAATTGATCCCTTGGCCCAAGCTTGGCCCAACATCATGAGATGACCTAAATCAAGGTCCAACTACTCGGTCTAGTCGATCGGCTCCCTATAAGCCTAACTCGTCAAGTGTCGGTGTCATACGGCTTAATCATGTAATGTAGTTGACTGTGCAGGGTCCACCCCTAGGGTGTATCAGGCTCTACGGTGTAACCCTCAGACACAATTCCAGGATGCACAGTCTAAACCTACCGGCCCCCGTGTTCAACTCCGGACTTAATGTGCACGACCATGGTCCGCCTGAACAACCGGTGCATCATTCAGCCGTCTCTTTTGGTCTCTTACAATCAGCCCAGTAATCGTGCCCCACCCTAGCCTAGTCTTAGGGTCTTATGATACTATCTAGAAGGTTACTGCTGAAAAGGACCACGCAACTAGGGTTTCTTAACGGGTTAAATGTGGTTAACCCGATACAAACGTGGGTAAAATTGGTTAAGAGTACCCAAGGCTCCTGACTTAACCGCGATTAACCCATCAAGCCCAAATTGGTTAAGTATTAAGTGGACCATGACTTAACCCTAATCAGGAGGCATTCATTAACTTAATGCGCTTTAACCTCTCACATTAGACTTTGT
This sequence comes from Allium sativum, assembly GCA_030737875.1. Taxonomy (NCBI): domain Eukaryota; kingdom Viridiplantae; phylum Streptophyta; class Magnoliopsida; order Asparagales; family Amaryllidaceae; genus Allium; species Allium sativum. Next base: position 25,550 of record JASFAX010005045.1, on the reverse strand, counting down.
TGTGGTTACTAGTTAAGCCGGGCGGGTCCGGGTAGCTTTACACCACAACTAGTTCTAACCTCGGGTTTGAGCACCACATGACCAACTTCTCACATTGGGTCCTATTGTTTGTAGCTACTAGTTAAGCCGGGCGGGTCCGGGTAGATTTATGCTACAAACTCAACCCAACCTCGAGTTGGCCACACTCATATTTTCTAAGTGTCATGTCCATTATGTTTCCAAAACATAATTACAAGTTAACATATCACGTTATGTTATAAAAAACCATGTTTTTGTCATTATGTTACCCAACCCCAACGTAATCCCATCGTTTACATAATCGCAACAACGCATAAAGGGGTAAAATAGGGAACTTGGCATAATCATGACAAAAAGGTGTTGAAGCCACAAGTTTATCATGGTGGCATATGAGATGTACATATGTTCATATACTTGCATATTGCATTATTAGGCTTCAAAAGCATGCATAAAACCAAACTTAGCATATGAGTGATACATGGTGATAAATGACATGTAGAAGTTGCTAGATGTTCGCATTTAGCCTCACATGCAAGTTATCATAAGGGATATGATAACTTCCATGTTGCCAAAATGCAACCTTTAACATAAAGCTTGAAGCTTTAAGCTCACAAACTCAAGTTTAACTTGCATAACATGATAACATGATCAACCCAAACTTGCATAACATGATAACATGTGACAACTTGCATAATGATCAACCAAACTTGCATATCATGATGATCAACCAAACTTGCATATAATGATCAACCAAACTTGCATATAATGATCAACCAAACTTGCATCATTCATTTAACTTTAGAGTTCTAAGAATGAAAGTAGAAAAGGGCTTACTACGCTATGAAGACACAAATGAATATTTATTATAAAGATTGAGACGAAGCCCTTATGCAAGCACCAAAATATGAAAGCCCCAATTGAAAAACCCTTGCGCCAAATCAATAAAAATCCTTGCTTTGAAATAGAAATGTTGCAACTTGACTTGAATGCAAACTAAGAATACTCATACAAGCTTGAAAATACTTGTATGCACTCAAAATCTCTCATAGAAATAAACTTAGGAATTTTAGCATGAGAGTGGAGGCCATGAGAGGAACAAATTTGACATAGTTTAGTTGTAGGATTGAATAATGATGATTTAGGCTAGGTGTTAGGTCCTTTTTATAGTAGATTAGGGTAATATTCGCCATAGGATTAACCCTAGATTCATTCCAAGTCATCAAAGCATGTCTTGGGGAAGAAGTCAAGTGTAGGAACCATCTAGGGCCTTTAGATTAAAGCTGAACCATGAGAACCATTCAAATGCAAAATCTGCATTTGAGCGAATCGGCCCACGGGTTGACAGCCAAACACCCTGGATTAACCCCTAGTCGACCCAGCGAGCTCGGGTCGACCTCAAAAATCGGCCGGTTCGGTTATTCCCCTCTCCCAATTCGTTGTTTTGAACATTTTTGCATATTTATTTATTTAATTTTCAATTATATATATATATATATCAATATATATATATATATATTTCTCTGCGCAACCCATTTCACTTAATTAAGTATACTTTAATTTGAAATTTCCGTGAAACTTCGCGAGGCCATATCTTGGTCATACGGACTCCGATTTTCGAAAACTCGGACTCTATTTCGCGTATTTTTCCGAGACGAACGCAATGGCATAGCCCGTTTCCCTTGATTCAGATTTTACAGTTTAATTCTGCCTCCATTTATGTTATAATATGTTATTCAAAAATACGGGTTGTTACATTCTCCCCTCCTTAAAGGATTTCGTCCCCGAAATCTCCAAGTTAGTAAGAACGTATCCTACCATCCATCATCCATCTACTCAAAACATCATCCTCGTGCAGTCATTGTCCTTAAAGGATTCTAAATGCTGTATGATCATATGCAAAGGTGTGTGTATATGTACTTATCTAATGCGAAAATCAGGCGGTTACTGATACAGTAAACCTCCTTAATGCAAAGCATGTTAGTGAAATGAGTCCATATGTATGCAAATTCCTAACATAATTTATAATCTCTACATGAGTGCACATATCATTCATCCATATGCAACATCCACGTGATAGCATAACAAATTTCATCCATGAATAGGCATAAACACTCATGCATATGCAACATGAAAGTGTGTGAGCCGATCTTAGTGCCTAATGTGTATCATGCATCCACGAGTATCCACGTGCAAACACTTGCAACCACTTGCAACCATCAAACATAACATGTTTCAAATACATGTTTCATCCAAAGGGTTTCTACCTAAGGTCCTCATGACAAGTTTAACGAGATAACAAGATAAACAAGATAAACATGGATAAAAAGAAAGATATGATAATTAGGAAAAGAGATCGAGAGTGTACCCTCAAAAAGAAATGGATAAAGCCCACGCATCTTCTCCTCGGTTTCCCAAGTTGCATCTTCGTCGGCTTCACCCCACTGAACTTTCACCAATTTGACTTCTCGATTCCTTAGCTTCTTGATCTCTGTTCCCAAGATACGAATCGGAGCCTTTCTCAAGGTTGCTTCTTTCTCTACCTCAATGTCTTCAAGAATGCTTGGTTCAACCACCTTAGCGGATTCATGTAGGCACTTTCGGAGATGCGAGACATGAAAGACATTATGCACTCCGGCTAGCTTCTCGGCCAATTCCACCTTATAGGCCATCTTTCCAATTCTTTCTATGATAGGGAAGGGTCCTACGAACCTTGGTGCCAGCTTCCCAACTGCTCCAAAACGTACCACATTACGCAAAGGAGAAACCTTCACGAAAACCATGTCTCCCACTTCGAATTCTAAATCTGCCCTTCGCTTGTCAGCATAGGATTTCTGTCTATCTTGGGCCGCTTTCATCTTTCTTCTCACTAATTCAACTTTCTCGGATGTGTCCCGTATCATATCGGGCCTAAGTATAAGTCTATCTGTTGTCTCCCACCCACAAGTTGGTGACCTACACGGCCTCCCATACAAAGCTTCAAATGGTGCCATCCCTATGCTGGCTTGATAGCTATTATTATAGGCGAACTCTACAAGGGGAAGGTGGTCTTCCCAAGTACCACCAAAGTCGAGAACACAAAGCCTCAAAAGATCTTCTAGCACTCTATTCACCCTTTCGGTTTGGCTATCCGTCTGGGGGTGATAGGCTGTACTCCAATTCAATCGCGTACCCATCGCTTCTTGCAAACTATTCCATAACTGGCTAGTGAAAATTGGGTCACGATCGCTAACTATGCTAGAAGAAACTCCATGCAACCATACTATCTCTTGAAGATAAACAGATGCTAGCCATGATAAGGTCCTCTTGCTTTTCACCGGAAAAATGAGTTCTCTTCGTAAGTCTATCAATTATTACCCATATCCCATAAAGCCCAAATAGTTTGGTGACGAACTTCTTCACCCCAACCATATATCACAAATAGGCTAGTCATACTCCTTAGGGGGTTTGCAACAGATCTAAGATTGAGGATAGGACCGAGAGGATATACTTAAAAGATAGCATGCGAGTAAGCTCTACGGAACAATAGGGATCAAGGATATACTCTTAGAAAGAGATTAAATGCGCGTATCTAGTCTTCGATCTTCTAAGCCGCATTTTCTTGTGCTTAATCCCATCGTGCCCTGACCGTCTTTTAACTTCGCAATTCCGTAGTTCTTAATTCTTGTTCCCAAAATATGAGTTAGAACTCATTTCACCGTTGCTTCTCGTTCCACTTCCACTTATTCTTTGCCTAAAATACTTGGCTTAAACATAACTGCGTGCTCATGGTTTCGTGCAAGCTTTCCAAAATTCGTTAGTGAATCTTGGATCTTATTTACATATTATACGGTATCCCACGTAGAAAACTATCTCTTGAAAACAGTGCCAATCCACGTTGCCAAACTGGAGCTGAGGTAAGGGCTCTCTTGAGCCTTTGAAAAGCAAGCTCACACTCCAAGTCCCATGCAAAGACTAAGTTCTTCTTCGTCAACTTAGTAAGAGGGGCCGAAATCTTAGCGAAGTCCCTGATGAACTTCCTATAGTAGCCCGCCAGACCGAGAAAGCTTCTCACTTCGGTTGCATTCCTCGGAGTCTTCCAGTCTTGAACCACAACCTCTTTCGCGGGATCCACCGCTATGCCTTGCTTAGAAACTATATGTCCAAGAAACCGAACTTCCTTTCTCCAGAAATGGCATTTGGAGAACTTGGCTTTCCACTGATGCGCTCTAAGCATATCCATCACTTCCTTGAGATGCCTTGCATGTTCTTCCTCATCTTTTGAGAAGATCAGAATATCATCCACGAAGACAACGACAAACTTGTTAAGGAACTCCCTGAACACCCTACTCATCAAGTCCACGAAGTATGCGGGTGCATTAGTCAAACCGAATGGCCTGACAAGTCATTCAAAGAATCCATCTGGAGTCCTAAACGCAGTTTTATCAATGCTATCCTCAGCTACTCTAAGCTGATGGAATCCGGTGGCTAGATCGAGTTAAGAGAAAACAGAAGCACCAAAAGAGATCATCAATCCTCGGTAACGGGTGCCTATTCTTCTTTGTCAGCTTGTTCAACTGTCGATAATCAACACATAGACGAAGCGAACCATCCGCCTTAGTAGCGAATACCACCGGAGCACCCCATTCAGAAATGCTTCGCCTAAATTTTTTTTTCTCAAGCAACTCCTTGATTTGCTTACTGAGCTCCCTTCTCTCACGTGGAGCCATGTGCCTAACTGGCAATGATACTGGCTTGGCATTATCAACTAGATAAATGCGGAAATCTATCTCTCGTTTAGTTGGTAACCCCCTAACTTCTTCAAAGACATCAGGATAGTCTCGGACCACCCTTACAGATTGCAGATCATCGATGGACGAGTCGAGAGATTCAAGATAACATAACATGACGGGACCTCTAGGGTTACAAGAAATTTCTAGGGTATTACCGAGGCGAGTCATGAGCCTCACCACCCTATGTTCACAATCGAGGATGGCTCCATAACTGGACAACCAATCCATGCCCAAGACCAACCCATATCCCGTGACCCTGAGAACCTAAAAATTACACATGAATTCTATGCTCAAGATAGAGATTTTCAAATCCACACAAATCACAGGTAGATGGGCGGAACCCCCAATTGGATTTGAAACACAAACGGGATCCTCAACTAAGCTAGTACTTAGGTGCAACCTTTCAACAATATTAGAAGAGATAAAACTATGCGATGCGCCAGAATCAAATAAGGTGCGAACAGGAAAATCAGAAATGTAAACATGAATTTCTATAAAAACTCTACCTCGATCAAAAGCTGGAAGAGCGAGGAGAGCCTGCAATTGCCCTCCAGAGGGTCCTGCTTGCTGAGTTTGCCTCTTCCCTTGTCCTAGCTTTTTCGGGAAATCCTTGCTATAGTGTCCAGACTCTCCGCAATGAAAACACTCGCCTAACCTCCTCTTCTTCTTCCTGCAATCTTTGGCTATGTGCCCCTTGATCCCAAAAAAGTTGCATTTCCTCTTCTTATTGTTCTTGTCTCTTTTCTCGGTATCTTCCTTCTTGCCTTGGGACTCATTTGCCTTGACCTCCTTCTTGCCACTCTTATCTTCTTCTTGAAGCAGGGCCGTATTTACCAAACTCTCGAAGGTCGCCCCCAGAGGTATATGAGACATGGCCAAACCGCGCAATGGCTCATTCAATCCTAAAGCAAAGTGTAGGGCCTTCTTCCGAGCTGTGTTTACCAATTCTAGGCCGAACTGAGCAAGTTGATTAAACATATCCATGTATTCCCTAACTGTCATGTCCCCTTGCTTTAGAGATAGGAACCTCTCCATCTGAAGATTCTCTTCTGTCGATGATAGGAACTTTAGTCCAAAGCTTCTCCTAAAATCATCCCAAGTCTCAATTGGTCTAGTAGTGGTGGTGACTACCCACCAATAAGCAGCTTCCCCTTTTAATAGCCATACTGCCAGCAGAACTTTCCTACGATCTTCCACCTCAAAGATAGCAAAGAGGTCTTCAGTTTCCTTTAACCAGTTTCTTGCCTCCACAGAAGTCTCCGTTCCGACAAAATTCTTGCAACCCATCGCCTTAAAGTCTTTGCAAAGCTCCGCGAAATTCACTTGTGTATGCTGAGGGGGAGAAGGAACCTTAGCTACGGGAGGAGGAGAGATGTTAGCGACGGGGGAAGGAGGGGGAATGGTTGCGGGGCCGGCTTCATTCGCCCTTGCCTCCATAAACCTCCGGAACTAGACGGGTACTTGTACGCCTTCCGGGATGTTAAAGCAATCGGCCATACTAAAAGGAAGAAAAAGATAGATTCCGAACGAAGAAACGAAGGATAGTGCTATGGCTTTGGGGAATAGCCTTTTAAAATAACTAGACTTTTCTTGGAAAATACTTAATTGGTTTTGAAAATAGTTTTTCAAAAGGTAAGTTTTAAAAACACTTTTGCTCAAATCTTGTAAACCTCGCTCTGATACCAAATGTAACACCCCACCTCCGCCAGGGCCACTCTTGCAAGGACACTGGCTTTGGAGGGGCGTTAAACAAGGTAAACATGCATGCAGATATCACAAGACATAACATATAAGTAAAACAGAGTAGTAAAGCAGCGGATAAATCTTAGCATTTCAAAACCATAGTCATGTTATAACAAAGTACTTGGTCATTATTTTCCAACAACAAAGTCTAGATAAAAGCATAAACTGAAAAACTGAAATACATAAAGTACTATCCCCAAAATGAAGTGATAAACCATAGCTAGCTCAATGTCCAAAGCCGTACATGAGCAAATCCAGTAAGCAAGCTGTAAAGATCCAAGCTAAGCTCCAATGTTCCCACCCTGAGAACCTGAGGGGGGGGGGGAAACGGAAGAAAAGAGGCGAAAGAAAACAGGTCAGTCAAAAAGACTGGTAAGCCCTACTACTATCTGTCTATGAACTAGTAAAGTTAACTGGCATGAGAAGCTGATATGAACATAAGGATAACAACATACTGGCATGATGATTAACTAACAAGATAGATAAAGGTGTCATCGCATAATCAAGGTTAAGTTTTGCACCACGGGTGTACTAGCATTCTAACATGTCAAGTAAAAACAAGAATTGATCCCTTGGCCCAAGCTTGGCCCAACATCATGAGATGACCTAAATCAAGGTCCAACTACTCGGTCTAGTCGATCGGCTCCCTATAAGCCTAACTCGTCAAGTGTCGGTGTCATACGGCTTAATCATGTAATGTAGTTTACTGTGCAGGGTCCACCCCTAGGGTGTATCAGGCCCTACGGTGTAACCCTCAGACACAATTCCAGGATGCACAGTCTAAACCTACCGACCCCCGTGTTCAACTCCGGACTTATAGTGCACGACCATGGTCCGCCTGAACAACCGGTGCATCATTCAGCCGTCTCTTTTGGTCTCTTACAATCAGCCTAGTAATCGTGCCCCACCCTAGCCTAGTCCTAGGGTCTTATGATACTATCTAGAAGGTTACTGCTGAAAAGGACCATGCAACTAGGGTTTCTTAACGGGTTAAATGTGGTTAACCCGATCCAAACGTGGGTTAAATTGGTTAAGAGTACCCAAGGCTCCTGACTTAACCGCGATTAACCCATCAAGCCCAAATTGGTTAAGTATTAAGTGGACCATGACTTAACCCTAATCAGGAGGCATTCATTAACTTAATGCGCTTTAACCTCTCACATTAGACTTTGTTGTGGTTACTAGTTAAGCCGGGCGGGTCCGGGTAGCTTTACACCACAACTAGGTCTAACCTCGGGTTCGAGCACAACATGACCGACTTCTCACATTGGGTCCTATTGTTTGTAGCTACTAGTTAAGCCGGGCGGGTCCGGGTAGATTTATGCTACAAACTCAACCCAACCTCGAGTTGGCCACACTCATATTTTCTAAGTGTCATGTCCATTATGTTTCCAAAACATAATTACAAGTTAACATATCACGTTATGTTATAAAAACCATGTTTTTGTCATTATGTTACCCAACCCCAACGTAATCCCATCGTTTACATAATCGCAACAACGCATAAAGGGGTAAAATAGGGAACTTGGCATAATCATGACAAAAAGGTGTTGAAGCCACAAGTTTATCATGGTGGCATATGAGATGTACATATGTTCATATACTTGCATATTGCATTATTAGGCTTCAAAAGCATGCATAAAACCAAACTTAGCATATGAGTGATACATGGTGATAAATGACGTGTAGAAGTTGCTAGAAGTTCGCATTTAGCCTCACATGCAAGTTATCATAAGGGATATGATAACTTCCATGTTGCCAAAATGCAACCTTTAACATAAAGCTTGAAGCTTTAAGCTCACAAACTCAAGTTTAACTTGCATAACATGATAACATGATCAACCCAAACTTGCATAACATGATAACATGTGACAACTTGCATAATGATCAACCAAACTTGCATATCATGATGATCAACCAAACTTGCATATAATGATCAACCAAACTTGCATATAATGATCAACCAAACTTGCATATAATGATTAACCAAACTTGCATATAATGATCAACCAAACTTGCATCATTCATTTAACTTTAGATTTCTAAGAATGAAAGTAGAAAAGGGCTTACTACGCTATGAAGACACAAATGAATATTTATTATAAAGATTGAGACGAAGCCCTTATGCAAGCACCAAAATATGAAAGCCCCAATTGAAAAACCCTTGTGCCAAATCAATAAAAATCCTTGCTTTGAAATAGAAATGTTGCAACTTGACTTGAATGCAAACTAAGAATACTCATACAAGCTTGAAAATACTTGTATGCCCTCAAAATCTCTCATAGAAATAAACTTAGGAATTTTAGCATGAGAGTGGAGGCCATGAGAGGAACAAATTTGACATAGTTTAGTTGTAGGATTGAATAATGATGATTTAGGCTAGGTGTTAGGTCCTTTTTATAGAAGATTAGGGTAATATTAGCCAAAGGATTAACCCTAGATTCAATCCAAGCCATCAAAGCATGTCTTGGGGAAGAAGTCAAGTGTAGGAACCATCTAGGGCCTTTAGATTAAAGCTGAACCATGAGAACCATTCAAATGCAAAATCTGCATTTGAGCGAATCGGCCCACGGGTTGACAGCCAAACACCCTGGATTAACCCCTAGTCGACCCAGCGGGCTTGGGTCGACCTCAAAAATCGGCCGGTTCGGTTATTCCCCTCTCCCAATTCGCTGTTTTGAACATTTTTGCATATTTATTTATTTAATTTTCAATTATATATATATATATATCAATATATATATATTTCTCTGCGCAACCCATTTCACTTAATTAAGTATACTTTAATTTGAATTTTCCGTGAAACTTCGCGAGGCCATATCTTGGTCATACGGACTCCAATTTTCGAAAACTCGGACTCTATTTCGCGTATTTTTCCGAGACGAACGCAATGGCACAGCCCGTTTCCCTTGATTCAGATTTTATAGTTTAATTCTGCCTCCATTTATGTTATAATATGTTATTCAAAAATACGGGTTGTTACAAAGGCGGTCCCAGAGAATAGTGACGCTGTGGTCGGACTCGCTGCTGGGAGTACCCCCATGCCTACGTCGCATACCGCCGTCGTTGATATTACCGAGATCTTTAGAGGAGAAGGCACAGACAAAGAAGCATCTCTTGGCTTCTCATGAGTCAACCACTTCTCGGAGGGGCCGAGATGGGAAGAGCGGGTCTGGTAAGAAGAGGCCCGATACAAAGGATGAACCATCGAGCGCTGAATCTGCAAGAAAGCACAAGCACAAGCAAATGAAGGAAAGACATGATTAGCGTTAGAAACTTAAGTAGAAGTTACCGTTTTATTCTGGTAGTGTAGGCCAATAGTTTACGCGAGTACGACCCTCGCTTTTTGTTTTTCAAGACATGGTGTGGTTTTCATGTACACCCTGTCATTAAAAAGAAGGATGTTAGATATGTAGTTTGTATTAATGTATGTGTTGAAATGAAATATGAATTAGTGAAGGTCGCAATTTGTGTTAAGTGTTTGGATGTTCTTCTTATGTTTTCAGGCCTCCCGTACTTGCATAAGCATACTTATCGTTACACCTATCAAAAAAGCAATTGTGTGATGCGCTATGGGTCAACTATTCCAAAGGGGTGTGATTGTGTACCGCGCTTCAGGTCAATTATTCCTGAGCGGTGCGATATAGTGCAGGCTTCTAGTAAGTTTTCCTCAGCTCAGGAAACCCGTAGTTTGCGAAGTCGGGCTGAGCGCCTGTTGTGTTTGGGTTGCCCGGGGTTAATCCCAAGTGTAGCGAATGCGTATGACATTGGGTTGTGCGGTCCGTCCGGTGTGTGGCTTTCCCGTTGTTCATCGGATTGAAGCCAACCGCAGGTGTTGTTCATTCACTTGAGAAGAGAAGACCGGATCATCAACTCGTAGGGTCCGATCGTGGCTATGGGCTACCCCTTAGCCTTGAGAGCTTCGGGGAAGAAACGATTTAAGTGTCGGTCTCGGTGCTGCGCCAAGATTCGACCGATGCCCGTAGCCAAGAGAGGGATTTACATCACTCCCGCCTGGCTGTTGGGTGGCCCCAAGTCGCTTGGGACTTGGACACGGAACAATTTATCTTCGGTCTCGGCAAAGGGCCAAGTTTCGAGTTTGCGGTTATTAATACTCGGTCGCGCTGCGGGCCGGTGACTCCAGTAGCGTTGTCGGCTCTCGTGCTTGTGGTGCCGGTAGTAGCCATTGTGTTTTGGCCTCAAAGTTGGCTCGAGACTTGGACGGCGGTGCCGACTCCATGCTCGGAGGCCGACATAACAGCCAATTGTTTGAATGTAAGCTAGCTGTCAGGATTATTCAAACATGTCATGCACGGAGTAAACATAAGCAGGTAGAGATGGGAAGTTGAACATCATTTCCACTTATAACTTTGGCAGTAGTAGCCTTTACAACGCATTGAATTGTTAGGAAACAAAACATTGTTGGAAAGCATAAATAACTGTGTACTAAGTTATGTAAAGTAGAGGCGGAGATGTTCACTGTTCCGTGCCCTTGGGAGTTCAGTTCCGTCCACAGTTGCAAGTTTGAAATATCCATTGTTGAGCTTCCGTTGTATGGAGTATGGACCTTCCCAACGAGGATCGAGTCCTATTGGTGGAGGGAAGATCCATTTTAAGACGAGGTTGCTGACGTTGAGGTCCTTATGGCGGACCCTAGAATTGAAGTATCGGCGACTCGTTGCCGTTGGGCAGCGGCTCGGAGATCAGCTTCGTTCATTTTCTCTTCCAACATGTCAAATTATCCTAAAGTAAACTTGGTTTGTCCTCGGATCGAAATAGGTGACTCGGTGATATGGAAGCTTGAGTTCTATAGGAATGACGGCTTTTGATCCGTACGTGAGGGCGAAGGGAGTATGTCTGGTTGCTGTCTTGTAGGTGGTTCGGTATGCCCATAGGGCTAGTGGAAGTTCGTCTGCCCACATGCCCCCAGTCTTTTCCTTGCGCTTTTTGATGACGGACTTAATAACATTGTTGACCGCATCGACCTACTCGTTGGCTTGAGGTTGAGCCACTGCCCGAGAATCTCTTTTTAATGTTGTGTCGCTGGCAAAAGGCTTTGAACTCGGCGTTCTCGAATTGAGTGCCGTTGTCAGAGATGATAGCTTGAGGGAACCCATATCGAGTGATGATGTTGCATACAATGAAATTAATAATCTTCTTGGTGGTGATTTGGTAAAATAATCGACTGCGACAACGGCGTATCATTCCCCACCTCTGGCCATTGGAAGAGTTCCAATGATGTCGATTCCCCACATGGAAAAAGGCCATGGGCTAACAATTTCTGTCAGCTCTATAAGCGGGGCTCTCGGGATCTTTGAGAAGCGTTGGCACTTGTCCCACTTGCGAGCATAGTCTGCGGCGTCTTGATCGAGCGTGTGCCAATAATAACCATGTCTAAGTATTTTTCTGGCCAGGGCTTGCCCTCCAGTATGGTCGCTGCACCCCCCTTCATATACATCGGTAAGACTCTGATGGCGTCACGATGGGCTACACATCTAAGCAGTTGAATGGAGAAACCTCTACGATAGAGCACCCCATCCATAAGATGATAGCGAGCCGATTGGCGGGTGAGCGCTCGTCTTTCCTTGTAGCTCCTCGGAAGGGCCACGTGCTATAAGTAATTCTTGATTGGTGTCAACCAAGATTCAGGTTCGGGTTCGACTTTCATGACCGCCTCAATTCAGATCTTCTTGATACTAGGAGAGTTGAGCACTTCGATAGGGGAGCTTGCTAGTTTGGATAGCGAATCGACTTTTTCATTTTGTTATCGGGTATGTGAGTGATGATGATGTGATCGAGGTGAGTGAGTAATTCTTGAACCTTGGCTAAGTAGAGGGCGAGTCGTTCCCCCTTAGCTTGATATTCTCCTTGTACTTGATGCACGATGAGTTGTGAGTCAATTAAGATTCAAATTGTCTTTATTTTGAGCTTGATCGCGATTCTAAGTCCGGCAATCAAGCCCTCATATTTTGCGTCGTTGTTGGTAGCAAGGAAATTTTGTTTTAGTGCGTAGCATATCAGGCGTTCCTCGGGGGTAATGAACACGACTCCGGCCCCGGAGCATTTGCTGCTGGAGGACCCGTCCACGAACAATTCCCATTGGGTGCTAAGAGTTTCCATGTTCTCTGCCGGAGTCTCCTCAGGGGTAGTAAACTCTACTATGAAGTCGGCGAGTGCTTGGCGAGGATGGCTCGGCGGGGAATGAATGTTATCTCAAACTGGCTTAGCTCCATACTCCATTTAATAGACGTTCCGACGCTTCGGGTCGCTGCAGGACCGGTCGTAGTGGCTGATCGGTGAAAACCTTTATAGGATGAGACTGGAAGTATGCTTGGAGTTTCCGAGAGGAAATGAGCAAGCATAATGCTAGCTTTTCTAGCTTTAGGTAATTCTTCTCTGCCCCTGTTAATCGTTTTCATATGTAGTAGATGGGCTTTTAGATGTAGTCCTCGAGGCGAATTAACGCCGAGCTGATTTCCTGCGTAGAAATAGCCAAATAAATGTATAAGTCCTCATGGTCTACGGGCTTAGATAGAATATGTGGTCGCTCTAAGTGATCCAGAAGTTCTTTGAATGCGGAAATGCATTTTGGGCTCCACTCGAAATTGCGTTTCCCCTTTCGAAGTAAATCGAAGAAAGGAATGCACTTGTCGGTGGCCTTGGATATGAACCGACTTAAAGCAACAACCTTTCCATTTAAACTTGGGACATCCTTGATGTTAATGGGGATTCGGATGTCCCTAATAGCTTGGATTTTTCCTGGATTAGCTTCGATTCCCCAGGAGTTGATGATGAAACCAAAGGATTTTCCTGAGGCAACTCCAAATGAACATTTCAAGGGGTTAAGTTTCATGCCGTATTGGCGGAGGATATCGAACATTTCAGAGAGGTCGTGGATGTGACCGCTTGATACTTTAGATTTTACCAACATGTCATCCACGTACACCTCCATGGACTTTCCGATTTGGTTTTTAAAGAGTCGGTTAACCATTCGCTGATAAGTAGCGCTAGCATTCTTGAGGCCGAAGGTCATGACGCGATAGCAGTAAAGTCCGAGGTCTGTTACGAAAGAAGTGTGATCCTGGTCGTGAAGGTTCATGGGAATTTGATTGTAGCCTGAGTAGGTTGAATCAACAAGTCGGTCGATCTTCGGAAGAGGAAAGCTGTCTTTGGGAATGCCTTGTTTAGGTCAGAGAAGTCGACACACGTTCGCCATTTACCATTGGCATTCATGACCAGAACTTTGTTGGAGACCCATTCGTGGTAATCGTCTTCACGAATGAAATTGTTGTTGAGTAGATGGCCTACCTATTCCTCAAGTGCTTTGGACCTCTCGGGCCCCAAGAAGCGACGCTTCTGCTTAGCTGGAATTGTTGTCGAATCGATACTTAGACAATGGAAAGCGACCGCAGGGTCGATGCCTTTCATATCAGAATGAGTCCATGCAAACACGTCTAGGTTAGTACTCTTGATGGATCATTGGGATTAATGGGAATATCCACTGTAGTATCGACCGGGGTATCCCTCTAGTACTTGGGCTCTACGTCCTTCCTTGGGTCGATGTAACACCCCGAATTTTTAACAAAATTAAAGACGATAAATTAAATAATAATTAATATAATTTTCAGAATTAGATGAAATGGACTGCACCATTGCGTTCGTCTCGAAACTCTGGTCAGGACAGACATTTGGTTTGAGTAAAACGGACATCACATGAAGAAGTTATGAGGGTTTTAAGTTTGTATACGCGCAAAAAGATTATATATATACGCATGAGTCAGAGATGAGTCAGATTTTTATCCAAAAAAGTTCGAATTTGAAAAATTCATCGAGGCGGCAAAAATCCAGCTCTAGGGAGTCGTCCCTCTAGAGGGGTGTTGACCTATGGGTCGACCTACCCACAGGGGTGTCGACACTCCTAGGGATGACAGGGCACTCGGTTTCAGGGGGCTGGCGGCTATATATTTGTGTCCTATTCTCCTATTTTCTTCATTGGAAATCATGGAGGCCATATGCTGCCGATATACGAACTGAGACGGAACCATTTTCTACAACAACATATTTGCAAATCAAATTCAAAAATTCAAGATCCATTCTTTCCTAATTCTCTAAACCTAATGCTGTGAGCTTCTAGTTGCTTTTAGGTTTAGATAAATAAAAGTAAATAATGAAAGACTGTGAGTTGGATATGTTGTAAACTATGATTCTATGCTAGTGTTAAACCCTATACTATGACATGATATATCTATTTTCCTAGGTCTAATACAATTGTGGTTATTCTATTGTGTTGCCTATATGGATCTTGACTTGCAACTATATTATGGTAAATGAACATCTATTGAATTGGATAGTTGTAACATTCGTTTGATCTAGTTCTTTATGTAAATCACCTTTCACCTGTCATATTGTGATCAATTTGGATGTGTTGCAAACTTGACATGTTAATCCATCTTTAGATCTAAACATGTTTCTATGTCACCCTAATTATTCTAGATCTAAATAGTTGGACATCTAAATGGTTAATTTAGATCTCATTATGCTTGCTTTGACATCGTAGTAATTGCCACAAGTTCACCAGTTTTATGTTCACGTTGTTATGATGTTAATTACATGTCCATTTACCTTATTATCATGCAAGTTTATGTTTATGCCAAGATGATCACTTTAGTTATGTTCCCATTATCTTCCTTATTATCGTTTATGACTAGTCTACTGTCTTGCCTAGGCGTGCCACCAGTTTATGAGTACGCTAGCTAGGGAACGGGGAAAAAGGGTTAATAATTGACATAATTTGAATATGAACATTTTTGGACATATAATTCAAATTATTGGATAAAGTGGGCATTAACACTATAAAGGGAAAGGATTAATTAATTAATTAAAAATGGAATGTTTAGTAATTACAATTAGGAATTGTAATTGTACTTATGACACAAGGTTAGGTTGAATTAGTGGTGGAAGTCTGCCCGGACTCGACCGGCATATCCAACAACCACTAATGTTGAACCTAATGTGGGAGGTCTAAGTACGTAAATACGAATCGGGCTATGACACGAGGTTAGGCCCAACTGTGGAATAAGTCTGCCTGGGACCGACTGACATATCCAACATCCACATGTTGTAGGCCTAATGTGGGAGGTCTAGCCCATTATAAACCATAAATGGACATGGTAAAGAATTGGATTACTTAACCAAATTTAATACATAATGATTGTATGATTATGAACTTAAGTTAGGGTTAAGTAAAATTGGATGGGTAGTGGGTGGGTTAAGTAAATTAGAGGGGGTGGGTAATATTTACATATAGGCCCTCGAACTTAACCCAATAAGGTTATGTAGTTAAAGACACCATTAGGGTAAACATAACTGACATAGGGCTATGTAATTAAAGACACCTAAGGGTATACATTGTCCATGAAAAACCTAGTGGGGATACAAGAAAAAGGGGAGAGCTTGCATCATATTTTGTGGGACCCATTTCAGTCAGTAACCCAGAGTAGGTATCAAATAAAGAACTCTGTACCAGGCGGAGAAGGGGCACACTTACTGATTGATTATAAGAGATCCAAATGAGACGGACGGTGCGGGCGGCGCAAACCGACTGGGCCATTTGCGTGCATGTGCCGGACAGAGGGGGATAAGACGACCGGGACACCAGTAGATATGGTTGTGCATATCTTAAGGGTTGCAACTTTATGAAGTGATACCTCCTACCATGGGGCCAGCACAGGATATCTATAGAATAGGGAGCCGATCGATTAGGGTAGTGGTTAAGGTACACTTGGACGTATGCCCTAAGTCTACTAACTGATATGGAAGGGATCATCTCATTTATTTATGCTAGTAATAGTGAAGAGTAATCATTAGAGAAGTTATATACCTTACCCTGTCTACCTTGTCGCACCTGCCATTTATGTAGTGATCTCTCTTATCCACTTTATATGCCTATCATGTTACTTTTATTTATTTACTGGCTGAAAGTAATTAGACTCGCCAGGCTTTATGTCTGACCATTTTGTTTCTCCTTCTATCTTCCATTTCCCCCTCCCATGTTCTAAGGGAGGAAACACTCAGGCTTAGCCAGGACTCTGCTATCATCTTGCTAGGAGCTACTTCTGAAGTATGGCTCAAGTTCTTGTCCCTACTATGGATTAACTCTTTCAATTTGAGAATTATGTTTTTCATATTCTTATGTACTCTGATGATGCAAGACAGAAGTTATTTTATTGTAATGGTTTTTGTGACTTATGGTATTATGGACCACGACATTATGATTTATGTTTGAAATAAAAATTTAAAATTTTTGCTGCTATTTTATTTATATATGTCTTGTAATTATTCCGTGTCTGTTTACCTATAACGCTTCACGAAACTTAATGCATTCCCTTAGTAAGTGACATTAATGGACGTGGGGTGCCACACTTGGTATCAGAGCTGAGGGTCACCAGATTAGATGAAAAATTTTGAAAATTTATTTTTCAAAAAGGTTTTAAAAGAAAGTATTTCCAAAGAAAAGTCTGTTTCGAAAATATACCCCGCGAAGCCATATGTAATATCCTTTGGTCCTTTATCTAAATTTCTTCCTTTTCCCTTTTTTAGCATGTATGGGGAACAAACATTCCTAATATCCCATAGGGCATCACAATGCCCGGATGGTTCCGTAGGTATTTGGAGGCCACGGCACCTACTGAAGGCCAAATAGGTGTTCCTCCCCCTGCTGCACCAGTCATTCCTCCTCCTCCCCCTCTAAGACCAGATAACTTCGCCAAGATCTGCAAAGACTTTCGTGCTATGGGAGGGAAGCCATTCCATGGGTATGAGACATTCGTAGAAGCTAGGAACTGGCTTAAGGAGACCGAGGACTTGTTTGTAATCTTTGAAGTAGAGGATCGAAGAAAGATTCAGTTAGCTGCTTAGTTATTAAAGGACGAAGCCACATTTTTATGGGAAGTCACCCAAGTTGGACGTCCGGTGGAAACTTGGGAAGATTTTAGACAGAGTTTTGAAATGAAATTTCTTTCCCAAGCTGAGAGAAGCATACAGATGGAGAGGTTCTTAGCACTCAAACAAGGAAACATGATGGTGAAGGAGTATTCAAACAAGTTCAACCAGCTAGGAAGGTTCGGGATAGAGTTGGTGGATACGCTGCACAAAAGGGCTTTGCGGTTTGCTAAAGGGCTGAATGAGCCTTTGCATGGGTTAGCCATGTCCCATATTCCAATGGGGGCCACTTTTGAAATGCTTGTTGATATGGCCCTAATGCATGAGGAGGACAAGGGAGAAAATAAGGAAGCAAAGGCAAAGGGGACATCGCAGAATACGAAAGTGTGGCCCACGAAGGGGTAGCAACAACAACAGTAGATGAAAGGAGGGAAAGATGATAAAGGCATGGATAAGAGAAAGTGTCACAATTGTGGAAAAGAGGGTCACTTGATCAAAGACTGTAAGAGAAGGAAGAGCAATTGCTTCAATTGCGGAGAGGTTGGCCACTTCTCTAAAGAGTGCCCAAAGAAACAGGGATCGTAGGGACAAGGTCAAAGAGCAGGTACTTCTGGAGGGTAGGTGCATGCTCTCGCGAGCAGTGCTCCTGAAAGAGGTACAAAAATTTCTGTAGAAATTTTAGTTTCTCTTTCAAACCATCTGGTTAGAACACTTTTTGATTATGCCGCTTCACACTCGTTTATATCTAAATCTGTGGTTGAATCGCTACACTTAATTACTATTACGGTAGTAGATCCCGTAGTTGTTTCAAACCCCATTGGTGGTCGGCTCATTTATTGATGATTTGTCGGGGTTTGAAAATATCAGTGTTAGGCATTAAATTTGAGTGCGACGCATATGTGCTCGGGTTTATGGGCTATGGGTTGATTCTAGGAATAGGTTGGGTTACCACGTATGGGGCCGTACTGGATTGTGAGAGGAGGGTTGTTAGGCTCCTAACTTGTCATGGGAAGACCCTCAAGTTTCTTATGACCCCCAAGGGTCTATTATGCTTAGCATTCTAGAGTCTTTAGATACATCCATAGATGATTTGCAATCTATTCCAGTGGTTCGAGATTATTCCGATGTTTTTGATGAGGTATGGGGTTTACCTCTAAGACATGAGATCGAATTCCGTATATATCTAGTGGACAATGCAAAGCCAGTTGCATTACCAGTGCGCCACATGGCTCCAAGAGAAAGAAGGTAGCTGAGTAAGCAAGTAGGGGAGCGACTTGAGAAAGGGTTTATCAGACGAAGCATATCTGAATGGGGTGCTCCAGTAGTATTCGCAACTAAGGCGGATGGTTTGTTTCATTTATGTGTTGACTATAGAGAGTTGAATAAGATCACCAAGAAGATTAGGCACCTACTTCCGAGGATTGATGATTTATTTGACCAGCTTGTTGGTGCCTCGGTACTTTCCCAGTTGGACTTGGCTACGGGGTTCCATCAGTTGAGGGTGGCTGAGGACAGCATAGATAAGACTGCTTTCAGAACTCCGGACGGTTTCTTTGAATGGCTAGTGACGCCTTTTGGGCTGACAAATGCACCCGCCTATTTTGTCGATCTGATAAGTAGGGTGTTTCGGGAGTTCCTAAACAAATTTGTTGTAGTCTTTGTTGATGATATTTTGATCTTCTCTAAAAGCGAAGAAGAGAATGCCTAACATTTGAGAGAATTTTGAAAACTCTCTGTGACCATCAGCTTAAGGCGAAGTTCTCCAAATGCCATTTTTGGAGAAAAGAGGTGAGATTCTTAGGGCGTGTGGTCTCCAAAGAAGGGATAGTTATAGATCACGCCAAGGTGGTTGCAGTGCAAGATTGGCAGATTCCTAAAAATGCAACCGAGGTAAGAAGCTTTCTCGGATTGGAAGGTTATTATAGGAAGTTCATTAAGGACTTCATGAAGATATTAGCCCCTCCCACCTGGCTAACAAAGAAGAATGTGGCATTTTCATGGGGTATAGACTGTGATGTTGCTTTCCAACGACTAAGGAGGGCTCTGACAACAGCCCAAGTCTTGACCTTGCCTTACGGGAATAAGGTGTTTACTATTTACACTGATGCGTACGGCACAGGGCTTGGCATGGTTTTGATGCAGGAAGGGAAAGTAGTGTGTTATAGTGGTAGACAGTTGAGAGTTTATGAAAAGAAATACCCCACCCATGATCTAGAGTTGGCTGCCATAGTGTTTGCGCTAAAGATGTGACATCATTATTTACTTGGAGAGAAGTTCGAGTTATACACCGATCATAAGTCTCTCAAGTATCTGTTCTCGCAAAAGGATCTCAATTTAAGGAAACAACGATGGATGGAGTTCTTAGCCTCTTATGATTTTGAAATTTCTTATGCCCCTGGCAAGGGTAATATGGTGGCAGGCACACTAAGTAGGCATAGGATGGCCTTGAGTCCTTTGTTTGTGGAAAGAAAGAACCTGGAGTTCATATCAGCTTTTGATTTTAGACCCTCCATTGAGGTTTTGCCTGATTTGTTTGCATCCTTGGAGATACCACCAACCCTTATGGACCAGATAGGAGATTCACAACAAGGTGACCCACAGATTCTAGACATCATGGATAAGCTCATAAGAGGGGAGACTTCTAGTCACCTCAGTAGATATGCCATAGATGAAAAGGGGTGGTTGCAACGAGATGGAAGGCTTTGTGTTCCTCAAACTGGAAGCCTAATAAAGGCAGTCACAGGGACATGAAGAAGGCTTTCTTTTGGGTTGGGATGAAGAAAGATGTAACCGAATTTGTTTCTCAGTGTTTAGTTTGCCAGCAGGTGAAAACTGAGCAAAAGAAGCCCGATGGATTACTTCATCCGTTGGAGGTTCCGCAGTGGATATAGGAGAGCATCTCTATGGATTTCATAGATGGTTTGCCTAGGTCAAAGAAAGGCATTACCAGTATTTGGGTGGTGGTAGATAGACTCACTAAGAGCGCTCACTTTATTCCAGTTAATAGTAAGAGGACGGCATCGTGGTTGGCAACAATTTATGTTCACAAGATAGTTCATCTTCATGGGGTACCTTCCAATATCGTGAGCGATCGTTACCCCATCTTTACCAGCAAATTTTGGAGGAGCTTGCAAGATGCATTAGGTACACAGTTGTGTTTGAGCACTACTTATAATCCTCAGACCGATGGACAGACGGAGAAGGTGAACAGGATTCTTGAGGATCTTATAAGGCTGTGTATCCTAGACTTCAGAGGGACTTGGGACAAGAATCTTCCTTTAGCAGAGTTTTCCTATAATAACAGTTATCAAGCTAGCATCGGCATGGAACCCTTCGAAGCATTTTACCGTCGACCCTGTAGATCACCATTTTGTTGGTGGGAATCTACAGAAAGATTATTACTTGGACTAGATATGGTTAGGGAAACGTCCGAAAAGATTGACCTTATTTGACGGCGGATGAAGACAACTCAAGATAGGCAAAAGTCCTATGTAGACAAGAGAAGAACTGACATCGAATTCGAAGTAGGAGACTTAGTTTTTATCAAAGTATCACCTCTGAGGAATGTGGTTTGCTTCAAAGCAGTAGTGAAGTTGGCACCTAGGTTTGTGGGACTATTTCCATAACCGAGAGAATTGGCCAAATGGCCTATAGAGTGAAACTCCCAGAAAATCTATCCGGTGTTCATGACGTTTTCCATGTCTCTCATCTGTGGAAGTGCATGCATGACACTATAGAAATTATTGAACCGAGTATGTTGGAAGAAGTAGAAGTGGAACGGGAGGCGACAGTCAAATGAGTCCCTACCCGTATTCTTGAATCAGAAGTTAAGAAGCTGCGCAATAAGGAGATCAAGTTGCTAAAGGTTCAATAGGGAGATATCCCAGAGGATGCGATTTAGGAGACCGAAGACAAGATTCGTTCTTCATACCCTTTTCTATTTGAGGATATGTTCTTAACTCCTTTTTCAAGGTTTTATCATTACATGTTTCTGTCAATTGAGTATATCTTATCCATAGTATTTTTCGGCCTTTAGATAGGAATCCTATGGATGTAAACATGTGTTTGAAACATGTTATGTTTGATGGATGCAAGTGGATGCAAGTGTTTGCTAGTGGTTGCCTGTGGACGCATATACACACACATTAGGCACTAAGATCGGCTCAATCACTCTTATACTACATATGGATGTGTGTGCATTTTCTTTTATTTATGGATGGAAATGGATGGGTGTAACACCCTGTAATTTTAAATATTAAAATTAACAAATTTAAGAACACTTAATTTTTAGGATAAAAATTAAGGGAAATGGGTTACGCCATTGCGTTCGTCTCGGAATTCTGCTTGGAATAGAGTCCAAGTTTTCGTAAATCGGACTTCGTATGAGGAAGTTATGGCCTTCAGAAGTTTCAGGGATTTAAATAAATTAAAACAGCTCGAATTCAAATTCAAAATTCAAATGAAAACACAGAAGCGGGCTGGGCGGGATTTTAAGATTATGCCTGCCTCAATCCATTGTAACGCTATGCTACCTCAATCCTAATATAAATTAGTTAAAGACATCCTTATGCTGCTGGAATAGTTCATCTTCTTTTTAAGGCTTAGGAATTGCATGTCAGGATTCTAATACAAGCGACGAACGAATTATTCTCTTCTCTAATCCTTCTTTGTGAGTACAATTTCTTTCACAAAATAATTAATAAATTCATTATGATGAGTTATAATTTGGGTTATAAGATTATGTCTGTTGAATCATTGACCGATATGATATTGTCTATTTTGTGAATATACGCTAGTTGTTGTCTTATGTACATAGATTCATGATGTTAGTTCATATGTCTAAACACATATGCTAGATTTGATTCATATTATGACAATAATTTACATTTCTAGATCATATGCAAGTGTATATGTAAATCTTAGTTTACATGTCTAAATTATATATGCAAGTTTATATATAAGTTTGGAATCATATGCTAGTTTATGTGTAAGTTTGTATGCGAATCGTATGTAAGTCTTAGTTTACATGTCTAAATTGCATATGCAAGTTTAATACAAGTTTATATGTAGATCATATGCAAGTTTATGCGAAAACCATGTTCATATGTGCAAGTTCACCTTTATGTGTATTGATCTATGCAAATCATATCTTATATAATTTGAGCCATTCCAGTTTGTAGTTTATGCAAATTATGCCTATTGCCTATGCAAGTTACTAATTATGCAAATTTATGATCATGTAAATTATAATCATGCAAGTTTTGATCCATGCTAGCCTATTCTTATTTGCAAGTTAGATCTATTTTATGTGTTATGCAAGTTGTGATGTTTCTTTTCTTTTTATGAGTTAGACTATTTGCAGGTCTAACATATTTCATATTAAACGTACGAACGACGTGGGGGCAATAGGAAAATATTAAATATTAATATTGTGAATTGGCATATAATGGCTTTAAAAGCATATAATTAATTTGAGACATTAATTGGTACAATTTATATACATGAAAATTATGGACATAATTTAAGTGACAATTATGGACATGGATTAAAATTGGAAGTTATTGACAATATGAAATAGGGATATTAATTCAAATTAAGGTTGAATAATAATGTGTAATAATAAATGCCTAAGACACATGGTTAGACTCGTTTGTGGTATAAGACTGCCCGGACCCGCTCGGCAAATTCAACAACCACAAATGGTAGTCTAATGTGAGAGGTCAAAGGCATAAATTAAGTGCGTAATAAATGCCTAAGACACGAGGTTAGACTCGTTTGTGGTATAAGACTGCCCGGACCCGCCCGGCACATCCAGCAACCGCAAACGGCAGTCTAATGTGAGAGGTCGTAGGCATAATTCAAAGATGCTTAGACACGAGGTTAACTCTGCCCGGAACCGCCCGGCATATCCAACAGCCACAAAAAATCGACTTAATGTGAGAGGCCTGTGCATTAGTAATTAATTAATTAATGCTGATCAAAGACGAATATGAATGAAAAACAGAAGTTTGGTTGAGTTGAGTAATTCTCTGAGTACCAATCTGATGTTGATTTCTGTCTTCGGGGTTGATACTTAGGGAGCTATTCTCTTAACCAATGTATCTGTGAACTAAGATATACTTAATCATAAATTAAGTAAAACATGTTATACGATATATATATATATATAATACCTAAAACATGCTAAGAGGATAGGGTTAAGACAAACTTAACCAATAATACATATTGATCTGATAAGTGGATAGGGTTAAGACCAGCTTAACCAATAATATGATAAGTGGGTAGGGTTAAGACCAGCTTAACCAATAATCTGATAAGTAGGTAGGGTTAAGAACAGCTTAACCAATTAATTTAAAAAGTGGGTAGGGTTAAGACCATCTTAACCAATAATATATATTAATCTGATAAGTGGATAGGGTTAGGACAAACTTAACAAATAATACATATTGATCTGATAAGTGGATAGGGTTAAGACCAACTTAGCCAATAATATATAAGTGGATAGGGTTAAGACCAACTTAACCAATGACATATAAGTGGATAGGGTTAAGACCAGCTTAACCAAATATATATATATATATATATATATTGATCTGATAAGCGGATAGGGTTAAGACAAGCTTAACCAATAACACATGTTGATTTGATGAGTGGGTAACATGGGTGACATGTGGGATATAATTATAAACACTTAACCAAGTTGAAACATGTCAGAAGACATGAATAAGAGTGGGTTAAGTGGGAAATCCTAGTGGGGACCAAGCAAAGGTGGAAAGCTTGTGTCAAGTGTGGGGGCCCTTTTCAACCAGTAACCCATTTAGAATCTAAGTGAGCTCGATCTAGATCGAGGACGGGACACGCTTACTAGGTTTGATTGTAAGAGGTCAAAATGGGTTAGCGGTGGCAACGCAAGTCCAACGGGGTCATGTGCGTGTGTGGGCCCGGGCTGGTAGGTAAGACGTTGTTGCATCGTGTAGGTATAAGCCGTGCATCTTTTGTGGTATTGGGTTGCCACTTTGGGGAGTGATACACCCTACTGTGGGACCAGCACAGGTATCTACGAGTTAGGGAGCCGATCGAATGGGGATGATAGCGGGTACGACTAGTAGAGATAGGAGAAGGCGGCACTTATGAAGATAGCTAGGAGTCGAACTACCATATTATGAATAAATGTTGTAATTTGAACGGGGAAGGTAGTGGGTACAACTAGTGGAGATAGGAGAAGGCAACACCTATGAAGATAGCTAGGGGTACACGAAACTTCCATTATTATTATTTTGTTCACTAGGCGGGATCAACTTTTAGGGTGACTAGTATTGGTGCAGTATAGTAATTATCCTATAGTGTTGGAGGTACAATTAACGTTATCTTATTCCTCTTGTTTGCTTTGTCCTGCCCATTTGTTTCACAGTCATTCCTTATTTACCAGTTTATGCCTTATCCTAAATACTTTAATAATTATATTGTTAAATTTATTGGACTCACCAGACTTTATGTCGGACCCCCTTTGTTTTCGCCTCTTTTCTTCCTTTCCCCCCCCCCCCCGAGGTTCTCAGGGTGGGACTAGTGCTAGTGGAGCCTGATTTGAATCTCTTTCTCCTCCTTTTGGAAGTGCTTGGATTGCTGAAATTAAAGTTCAGCTTATCTCTTTTATGGCTACTTATGTTGGGGTTATGCTTTTTACTTTATGTACTCAGATAACAATTTGTCAAGATGGATATTAAGTGTACTTGGTTTTATTGTTGGTTTTTGATATTGTTGTAACCAAACTATTTCTCCGCTGCAATAAAAGTTGTTTTAAAATTTTCAAGTACAAATATATGTATCTATCTTGTTATATTCCGTTCTATACACCAATAATACTCCATAAAAGTTAATGCATTCCCTTTGTGAGTGACATTAATGGACGTGGGGTGTTACACGTGGTATCAGAGCTGAAGGTTACCCGAACAGATACGAGATTTTGAAAAACTATTTTTTTTCAAAAGCATTTTATAAATAAATACTTTCAAAAATATGTTTTAAGAAGAGTATTTTTAAGAGAAAAGTTTGTTTTGAAAAACATAACCCCCAAGAGCC
>JASFAX010005044.1:0-37451 GCA_030737875.1 Allium sativum | reverse complement strand
CAAACCATTACGCTTATTAACTAAAATCCTTTAACCCACCTTCACTCTCGAACCTTAACCATTCCTTAGTTAAAAATGAAGTCAATCAAGTTGGGGTAATACTACCTCTCAAACCTTAACTGAACAACATTTCAAATCACGAAATAGGTTAAATTCATCTTTTAACTCTTTAACACTTCCTTACGTAACTCTCGTTCGAATAAATCTCTATTCAGTAACTCCTCCCTTCGAATAACTATATTTGATAATCTCTCTTACGAATAACTGGATTCTAAAACCTTTATTCGAATAAACTAAATTCGATTAACTCTATTTATTTAACCCTAATCGATTAACTCTTTTTACTTAACTCCTTTCGAATAACTAATTCGATAACTCCTTTCGATTAAACTATAATCGATAACTCCTTTCGAATAACTAATTCGATAACTCCTTTCGATTAAACTATAATTGATAACTCCTTTCGAATAACTAATTCGATAACTCCTTTCGAATAACTAAATTCGATAACTCCTTCGAATAACCAATATTCTATAACTCACTTCGATTAAACAAATCGATAACTCTTTTCGATTAAACTATAATCGATAACTCATTCGATTAACTAATAATCATTAACTCCTTTCCTTTAACTCTATTCGAATAAATTAATATTCGATACACTCCATTTGAATAACTCAAGTTCGATTTAACTCTATCGATTTACTCTAACTGATTAACTCTAACTGGTTTAACTCTATTTATTTTCTAAATATTCCCTTTTTAATTCTATTTGTAAATGGTTTTTACAAATATCTCCTTTTCGATTTCATTTGTAAAGGTTTTACAAATATTCCTCTTTCGATTTCATTTGTAAAGGTTTTACAAATATTCCCTATTCAATCTCATTTGTAAATGATTTACAAACCTTTCTCTTTCTATTTGATTTTTAAATGGTTTACAAACATTTCTCTTTCTAATCTATTTGCAAATGGTTTGCAAATAATTCCTTTAGGGTTTTATTTCTAAGTATTTTCTATTTATAAATATTCCATTTATAAATAAATTTCTATTTATAAATATTCTATTTATTAATATTCTCTTTTAGAAAATCCTCTGATTTTATAAATATTCTCTTTCTGGTATTTACTTTAACAAATTCCCCTTTTCTCCAAATCCTGGTATGTTATGGTGTTTAACATATCAAATTACGATGTCCAATATCGTTCATACACACACAATCAACAACCGGTTATAATTCACATCATATATCAAAATATATGAAAAACAATAAAATAACTGTTGAGGAATCCAGTCGGATTCCTCCAACCTGTTTCCCTGCATCCACAGATGTTATATAATAAAATCAACATCACTTTCAGTTCCATATGATATATTCTATTAAACAGAATCAATATAGAAATTCAGCTAACTGACTAGCAGTTCAATCAAACAGTCAACACACAGTTAATCAGCCAATATTTAACAGTTCTAAAAATACAACATGAAATTATAAATTGTTCAGAGTTAGTGAGATTTACTCACATTGGCAGTTCATCGTTAAAGAACGGTAAACTATTTGTTTGATTTGAATCAGACAATTTATTCCACCATAAATTTTAACGAGCCTCGATCCACTTCCAGTCAGTTCCATTAGGTAGTGTCCGTCCATACGATCCTAACGGATCCGACCGTTCATGATTTCGATTCCATATGAACTAGATACGATATAAACAAGTTAATACATTTTAAATGAATAAACAACTTGGATTTTAAATTATTGGGCTTTACCCTTCACTTAAGGCCCACCCTTTGCAAATAACCAGACCCGACATTTCTCTTCTTCCCGAAATTAAAACACGGAAAGCCGCTATCTCTTAGAACCAACCTCTTCCCGTTGACCGCACCTTTGACCTTCAATCTCCTTCACCTCGGCCGCCTACGGACGCCGCGACCTCCACCATTGACATCGCCATCCAAATCCGCTCCCTCCAGTCCCTCTTTCCCTGAGTTCGACATCCCCCTTCGAAACGACCTGCAGCCTTCAACTCGAGAAAACCACCGTCGCAATCCTCCTTCCACCACTGGAGTACTCGCGTCCGACACCAAACAGCGCGCCTCGCTGCCCTGAACACCTCGCCACTCCCACTTCCACCCAGCTCCGCCTCTACCGTGGATGAACCCAAGCCCTAGACGATGATTGCAACTGACCGCGAATGCAAATGGGCATCGCACCCCTCAATAATCATACTGCGGTGAAGCGTAGTACTCAGCAGATTCATATATACTAGTTTTGGAATTTTCAGGGAATTGATTTGCATTTTACATTGATTTTTCCTTGGATTGTTTTTGCTGTGTTTCAGATTTTCTAAGCATTCAGTGGCGGTTCAGTGTATTTGATTTTATAAGGGAGGTGAAAATCTTGTATGGTTGAAAAATGAAGGATGTGGCCTAGTTTAGGATCACAAATTTTATTTTTTTATAGTTATTTATATTTGATTCTGCACTCTAAAAATTCCTACGAACACACACGATATCTAAAAATCACGAAACTGGACACGCAGCTAGAGTTCGACATTACGGTCCCAACGAAACTGTTTTCGTCGAATTCCGACTTCGTATGCACACATAGCGTATTTTTAACCATCAAAATACTGATTGTTTTTCACTCTAAAAATCCATACGGCCACATACTGACTCTAAAAATCACGAAACTGGAAATCTAACAACTATTTGACATTGCGGATCCAACAAAATTAGTTTCTTCGAATTCCGACTTCGTTTGCAAAAGTGGCTATTTTTAAAGCTCTGAATGACCCATTTAAATATATAAATATATTTAAATTAAATTAAATTAAATTAAATATAAATAAATTTATATTATCGTATATATTCACAGTGGAATACCATACAGCTCTAGAATATTCCTATATGAATTTCTAACTTGATATTCACTTCTGGGTCAACCCGATATTCGATTTATATTGAAATTCCTTTTTAAAATATAAATAATTAATTTATAAATTATAAAGGAATTCCACAGCGACTTTTCTAAAATTTGATTTGGACATAAATCAAAATCTACCTGACGAAATCCCGATTTTTCTCTTCCACTAGAAAGATATACTCCACCAGCTCCACATGTTTCTTGTTTCATAGAAATCCGGTTTAAAACGAATCCTGTATATTCAGTTGAAGTTCGAATCGCCAATTTACGAACTGCAGCGCCATTTCGAGCTCGATTTTAATTATATTATAACTCTACGTTCAAACTGTCATTTATATAATATATTCGTTATTCAAATTAAATTCCAAGCTGAATTAAATATTACAGATGATCCAGTTCACACCATATCGCCATTTCAGCCAATTCTGATTATTTCAAAATTAAATATATTATTTAATTTATTATTTTAAATTAAATATTCACCATTATTTAATTAAACCACCATTTAATTCACTATATCACTATTTATATAATTAAATAAATTAATTATAATACCTCTGCAAATGCGGGTCATTACATTCTTCCCCACTTAAAATAATTTCGTCCTCGAAATTGCTAAGGTAGAGAACGACCCTATCGACTGGTTAGAACATATTTGTTCACTTCTTAAATTCAGTTTCAACTGAACCAATTTAATTTCAATTAAAATATTAATTAATTCTTATCAACGAAAATTTTCAAAAATCCTGAAAATTTTCTAACGTCTTAACTTTTCGAAAAATTTCGCCAGCACCTCCTTTGTACAGCCCTATCAGTAAAACTCCAACTTGCCACTCTAGGCCATCTCCAACCCAAAAGAAAACCAAACAGCCAAGTGGCTTGCTAATTCGGCTCATAAATCTTATATCCAATAGAAATATAAACTTGTACCTTTTATCGGCATATCATTTTATCCTTTCCACCTGTTATCAATTCAGCAGATACAAGGGTCATCCCAATCAAATCCCAATCTGCTTTTATCCACGACACAACCATTCGCTTATATCTGAGCCAAATATCATTTCAACTCGAGTTTCTTATCGATTCCCAACTCTTAACTTAATTATCACATTACACTTCAAGTTTGAATCTCACAATCCAATCTGTCTTGATATCATTCTAATTCAATCTCAGTTACCACTTTACTGGCTTTACTTTAATTGAATTTTGCTTTCACAAATTTCTGTTAAATTTGTTTTTAATTCAAACAGTCTTTCATGTGAGTTTTTAAACAGTTTACTCTTTTCAAACATCAAATTTTCCTTTTGAACATGTCACTGAGCCCTTAATTAATATTCCATTAGTTAAATCACTTCTCTATTTCTTTATCAATATTTGTTAACCAAATATTTTCAATAACCATATTGGCCTTTTATGTTATTTGGAAAACATTTCCGAATATCGCCTTCCTTTATTTTCTAAACTTAGAAAATATATGCTACTTATAATTGGAAAATATTCCAATTACTTATCTCTTTTCCGATCTCGTTTATTTCTATACTTAGGTAATATTCTTTATTATATTTCCAAGCTTACACTTATTTGGGTTAAAACGAATATTGTGTAAAACATCGTTACGACAACCCAAATACTATATTCAACTAACTCTTATTCAACACTGATCTTCAAGCCTGAAATCTTACTATTTATTTGTTAATAATGAAAGCAATCAAGTTGGGGTATAACTACCTCTCAGACCTTGACTGAATAACATTTATAACGTCAAAACAGATATGACTACTTACTCGAATAATCAATACCATACAACTACTTATTCACTTTTAAACATGTATATGCTTCCTCTTTCTATTCTTACTAGATTTTATTCTTAGTCTTCCTTTTTTATTTTACTATTCTATTTCTAAGTTCGTTTCCTTATCGACTTCTATATATATATATATATCGATACGTTGATTTCTAACTATCAAATTATCTTAAAAATATTCTAACTCCTTAAATTCCCGGAAAAATTCGCCATAACCTCCTTTGTACCAGGAGCATCGGGATATTTCAAGTAGCCTCCCATGGCCCTCACCAATCCAAAAGAAAAAGAAAAAGCCAAGCGGCTAGCCGATACGGCGCATAAAATCTCATATATGAATTAAATACATACCTTTTCGTCGAGCATTCTATTTATATACCTTCATACCTTATCCATACCTATCTCATGTATATTTATACCTGCCTAATCTATTTTAACTATACCTGATCATTTTAACTCAATTCGCTAATTAATTTGTTAATTAACTCTTTAGTCTATTTCACTTTTATATTTGAACATGACATGTTCAAATATATTTTAACTTGCTTATTAACTAATTTGAATCCAAATTTCAAATTTAAGTTCTATATTCGATTACGAATATCCATTTACAAATCCAATTCACCTTTCAAAGTTCAACTTCAAATTCAAAACTCGATTAACTAATTCCTCTTCGACTTAGTTAATTCTATTCAATTTCTATTCAAATTTTATATCACTTCTATTATTCAAATTCTATTATCAAATTCTATTATTCAAATTCTATATATCAAATTCTATATTATAAATCCCATTTGAATTTCTATAATCAAATTCTATATTCAAATTCCATTTGAATTTCTATATTTAAATTCTATACATTCAAATTCTATATATCAAATTCTATATTATAAATCCCATTTTGAAATTCAACACAACTTGTCTTTCCCAAAACAAATTCAAAACAGTATCTCTGGTAGTAATTCGTCACTTACAACTCGAAAATGAATACTGATGATGCAGCTGTCATCATCAAAATCTATTTTCCAGCGATCGAAGTGAGTTCAATACTATAAAACCATTTCTAAACATTTCCACTTTGAAATTCATTTCAAAATATAATTCACACTGCTTGTAAAAAAAATTAAAATCTCCCGGGATCTTAAATTTTCCTTATTTTTAATCCAAATCCATTTACAAACTCTTATCCAATTTTCCCGAATTTTAATTCAATTTCTGGTTTAAATTCAGATTTAATTCATTTCGTAACACATGTACGAATTCTACTTGGTTATATATATAACCATTTTACTTTTATAATCTTACTCGACTATAATAACAACCAATATATCCAATATATTATAATCATTTCAATATAAATCCTTTATATCAAAACATAATTTGGGTAAAAAAAAAATTACCCTCTTTTCAAAACATACCCTGACGGTCCATCGTATTCAAGTGTTTACCAACTCCTACCGATACAGTGGATCAAACTGATCGACCAGAACTCATAAACGACCCAACCAATAAATCTCCACAATATAAAACAATTTTTTATATCAACAACAAATACGTTCACTGGTATATATACACTCAACTCAATCTACGGTATTACTAACCCTATCTCTACTGAGTCACGCCACAGAGCCAAGGTAATTACTTAATCTTATGCTCTGATACCAACTGTAACGACCCAAAAAAATGCGATCTTGGTTATCCGATAAACGACATATATCGAACATTCAAGGATCGAAAATAACCGAATAGTTAATGAAAGAAATTAGAGGGTGAGGATAGATACGATAGAAACTTAGAATAGAAGAAGAAGAAGAAGAAGAAGAACACAACATCCGAGTAACACGAACCTCACAGCGGAACGAATAACATATAATAGATAACATATCTTTGAAATATAAATCTGTTCTTGAATATACATCATTATCAAAGTACAACACTTACAACACAGCGGAAATAATCTATAGCTATATGATCCTGAAGCCTCCTGCTCCAGCTCTTCAAGTATCTGTAAATCCCGACTACTTGACTGCCCATACATAATTGGGCACCCAAGAGTTTAGGGAAAACAAAACAAAATAAACTCCGGGTCAGTCATGGGACTGGTATGAGTAAAACAATTTAAAAACAGTTGAGCCATTAAACGATATCTCATAAGACCACGCCGTATAATGGAACGGGTTTTTCCCTTATGAGAATCCAAAATATCTTTATATCAGAAACCTTTTGATATTATAATAATGTCTATCAACCACAATATAATATCCATCTAGCAGAAACGCTTTCATCTCACGTTCTACATATATAATATACAATCAAAACCGCAAGCACGTATTGGGTAATGGATTTCCAACTATGACAAGGTATGGAACCACCTTTCGCTAGTGTACCTCTAGAGAGGAATACACAGGATTCAACAAGAACATCTTGCAACCCGGCCACACATGACCGACCACTCATTTCGCTTGAGTGTATCGAATGTATATCACCAACGGTTGGGATCAGCAACCGTTTCCCGAACGGGACAGCATCAACAATAGATTTTTAGAAGTAAATGAAACTCTAGATCAGGTGATTATACACCCTACTTCGGAGCGACTGACTTACCCATGTTGCCTGCCCGATTTCTATCATTTACCGGTTGATGAGGCTTGAAGTTACTCTTCATCATCACATCAGATTCACTTCGAATGCCACATTGTCAGATCCATCAAAAATCACTAATTGACGTCTACAACAGTACATTACGTGTTAGCTAAAGAAGTTTCCTTCTCCTCTTCCACTCTTGGTACGGTTGAAGAAATCAATGTACGTGACCTTTCTGGAAATACTCTGTCGAACATTCATCCATACAAGTCATCTAGGAACAGGATGAACCGAAGGTACTATTCAGTATATCCATCTTAGGCACTGTTATCTAAGACTTATACAATAGCCCTTGCACTTTACTCTGTCTTCAATTATCTTTGGCATATATGATTCACAATGCTTATGCCAATATAGAGTGGTTCTTTGGATAATAATCCAACCGGTCTCTCCATATTAACAACGTTAAAATGGTCAAAACTTCGATAGTCTATGATTTTAACCATCAAAGAAAAATACGTGTGCTAACAACGATATTATTTCTAGATGGAAATTTATATCGATCAAACATCATTTAACATTTATCTCCTTAGTTCATTTTTCATCTCCTGTTTCCCTATATTCAACATTTCTTATTTTCTAAATTTAGAAAATATATGTTATTACCATTGGAAAACATTTCCATTTCTTGTTTTCTATATCAGAAAACATTTCTGGTTCTTATTTGGAAAAGATTTCCAAAACTCCTTCATTGGACTTAAACAGATGTTTAAACAAACCATCACGATGCCAACACAAACCATTACACTTATTAACTAAATTCCTTTAACCCACCTTCACTCTCGAACCTTAACCATTCCTTAGTTAAAAATGAAGTCAATCAAGTTGGGGTAATACTACCTCTCAGTCCTTAACTGAACAACATTTCAAATCGCGAAATAGGTTAAGTTCATCTTTTAACTCTTTAACACTTCCTTACGTAACTCTCGTTCGAATAAATCTCTATTCGATAACTCCTCCCTTCGAATAACTATATTTGATAATCTCTCTTACGAATAACTATATTCGAAAACCTTTCTTCGAATAAACTAAATTCGATTAACTCTATTTATTTAACCCTAATCGATTAACTCTTTTTACTTAACTCCTTACTTAACTCCTTTCGAATAACTAATTCGATAACTCCTTTCGATTAAACTATAATCGATAACTCCTTTCGAATAACTAATTTGATAACTCCTTTTGATTAAACTATAATCGATAACTCCTTTCGAATAACTAATTCGATAACTTCTTTCGAATAACTAAATTCGATAACCCCTTCGAATAACCAATATTCTATAACTCACTTAGATTAAACAAATCGATAACTCTTTTCGATTAAACTATAATCGATAACTTCTTCAATTAACTAATAATCGATAACTCCTTTTCTTTAACTATATTCGAATAAATTAATATTCGATACACTCCATTTGAATAACTCAAGTTCGATTTAACTCTATCGATTTACTCTAACTGATTAACTCTAACTGGTTTAACTCTATTTATTTTCTAAATATTCCCTTTTTAATTCTATTTGTAAATGGTTTTTACAAATATCTCCTTTTCGATTTCATTTGTAAAGGTTTTACAAATATTCCTCTTTCGATTTCATTTGTAAAGGTTTTACAAATATTCCCTATTCAATCTCATTTGTAAATGGTTTACAAACCTTTCTCTTTCTATTTGATTTTTAAATGGTTTACAAACATTTCTCTTTCTAATCTATTTGCAAATGGTTTGCAAATAATTCCTTTAGGGTTTTATTTCTAAATATTTTCTATTTATAAATATTCCATTTATAAATAAATTTCTATTTATAAATATTCTATTTATTAATATTATCTTTTAGAAAATCCTCTGATTTTATAAATATTCTATTTCCGGTATTCACTTTGACAAATTCCCCTTTTCTCTAAATCCCGGTATGTTATGGTGTTTAACATATCAAATTACGATGTCCAATATCGTTCATACACACACAATCAACAACAGGTTATAATTCACATCATGTATCAAAATATATGAAAAACAATAAAATAACTATTGAGGAATCCAGTTGGATTCCTCCAACCTGTTTCCCTGCATCCACAGATGTTATATAATAAAATCAACATCACTTTCAGTTCCATATGATATATTCTATTAAACAGAATCAATATAGAAATTCAACTAACTGATTAGCAGTTCAATCAAACAGTCAACACATAGTTAATCAGCCAATATTTAACAGTTCTAAAAATACAACATGAAATTATAAACTGTTCAGAGTTAGTGAGATTTACTCACATTGGCAGTTCATCGTTAAAGAACGATAAACTGTTTGTTTGATTTGAATCAAACAATTCATTCCGCCATAAATTTTAACGAGCCTCGATCCACTTCCAGTCAATTCCATTAGGTAGTGTCCGTCCGTACGATCCTAACGGATCTGACCGTTCACGATTTCGATTCCATATGAACTAGATACGATATAAACAAGTTAATACATTTTAAATGAATAAACAACTTGGATTTTAATTTATTGGGCTTTAACCTTCACTTAAGGCCCACCCTTCCTTTGCAAATAACCAGACCTGACATTTCTTTTCTTCCTAAAATTAAAACACGGAAAGCCGCTATCTCCTAGAACCAACCCCTTCCCGTTGACCGCACCTTTGACCTTCATTCTCCTGCACCTTGGCCGCCTACTGACGCCGCGACCTCCACCGTTGACATCGACATCCAAATCCGCTCCCTCCAGTCCCCCTTTCCCTGAGTTCGACATCCCCCTTCGAAACGACCTACAACCTTCAACTCGAGAAAACCACCGCCGCAATCCGCCTGCCACCACCGGAGTACTTGCGTCCGACACCAAACAACGTGCCTCGCTGCCCTGAACGCCTCGCCACTCCCACTTCCACCCAGCTCCGCCTCTACCGTGGATGAACCCAAGCCCTAGACGATGATTGCAACTGACCGCGAATGCAAATGGGCATCGCACCCCTTGATAATCATACTGCGGTGAAGCGTAGTACTCAGCGGATTCATATATACTAGTTTTGGAATTTTTAGGGAATTGATTTGCATTTTACATTGATTTTTCCTTGGATTTTTTTTGCTGCGTTTTGGGTTTTCTGAGCATTCAGTGGCGGCTCAGTGTATTTGATTTTATAAGGGAGGTGAAAATCTTGTGTGGTTGAAAAATGAAGGATGTGACCTAGTTTAGGATCTCATATTTTAGTTTTTTTATAGTTATTTATATTTGATTCTGCACTCTAAAAATTCCTACGAACACACACGATATCTAAAAATCACGAAACTGGGCATGCAGCTAGAGTTCGACATTACGGTCCCAACGAAGTTGTTTTCGTCGAATTCCGACTTCGTATGCTCACACAGCGTATTTTTAACCGTCAAAATACTGACTGTTTTTCACTCTAAAAATCCGTACGGCCACATACTGACTCTAAAAATCACGAAACTGGAAATCTAACAACTATTTGACATTGTGGATCCAACAAAATTAGTTTCGTCGAATTCCGACTTCGTTTGCAAAAGTGGCTATTTTTAAAGCTCTGAATGACCCGTTTAAATATATAAATATATTTAAATAAAATTAAATTAAATATAAATAAATTTATATTATCGTATATATTCACAGTGGAATATGAACAGCTCTAGAATATTCCTATATGAATTTCTAACTTGATATTCACTTCTGGGTCAACCCGATATTCGATTTATATTGAAATTCCTTTTTAAAATATAAATAATTCCTTTATAAATTATAAAGGAATTCCACAGCGACTTTTCTAAAATTTGATTTGGACATAAATCAAAATCTACCTGACGAAATCCCGATTTTTCTCTTCCACTAGAAAGATATACTCCACCAGCTCCTCACGTTTCTTGTTTCATAGAAATCCGGTTTAAAACGAATTCTGTATATTCAGTTGAAGTTCGAATCACCAATTTACGAACTGCAGTGCCATATCGAGCTCGATTTTAATTATATTATAACTCTACGTTAAAACTGTCATTTATATAATATATTCGTTATTCAAATTAAATTCCAAGCTGAATTAAATATCACAGATGATCCAGTTCACACCATATCGCCATTTCAGCCAATTCTGATTATTTCATAATTAAATATATTATTTAAATTAAATATTCACCATTATTTAATTAAACCACCATTTTATTCACTATATCACTATTTATATAATTAAATAAATTAATTATAATACCTCTGCAAATGCGGGTCATTACACTATAATTCTCCTATCTCAATAGAATTATTCTCTATGTATTTTGAAGAACTATCTGAGGACGAGCTTAAATTTTTTAATGAGAAATTGGGAGTATACCTCAAAGATATCCTTAATTCCATATCAACAAAAGAAATTATGGTTAAATGCTCAAGTGTATGGGATTATGGTAATTTTCTTCTAAATGGTATGAATCATTGTCATGATATACTTTTCATAGGAAAGATTTTAATTTATGAATTCATTGACGTGCCTGTTATACCACAAGAATCGGATAGGAAGTCATCGCGCAACATTTTCGATAGCGACAAGTGTGGGGGAAAAGGAAATTTTATTCTCTGCAAACCGTCCATCATCTTCGTAGATTTCATCTTGCATATGATTTTCGCACACTTATAGTTTCTAAATTGCATTTTATTTTACAAATCATTCTGCATTTAATCCATCTTTGGGTTCTATCTTTCACATTTAGGAAACATGTTTACAGTGTGGACATTGTTTTGACCTAGTGTAGGCGGTGTCTGCATTGCGTTCTTTTTATTTTTTGTTATTTTTTCTTTCCATTTTCATGCATTTAGATAGGACCATCATACATTTTAGGTCGTAGTAACATGCCCTTTTTTGGAAATATGACTCATGTTAGACCGGTACAACGAAGCAATCTAGTAATTTTTTTGTTGGTATATAGTAATTTTTTTCCTCTCAACTAAGATTGAATAAGAAATATAATGAAAAGTCTATTATGAGAGATAGTGTAATAGGTACATAGAAAGATTCTTAGGTGATGGACATGAAGTCTATTCTAAGTTGAAGTCCTTGTTTAATGAGCGGATGAACTAAAGCACATGTATTGACTTTTCAAGTTTTTAAAACTAAGTTGTATTAAGTTGAAATTTCATAACTCTCCCTTCTTCTTATATTCGATAATAATAGTAATCCAAGGATATCCAACATTGCTTGTAAATCGAGCGTTGGTGTGCAAACCCGCCAAGCTCTTTCCCTACTCTCACGTTAGCCCGCAAGGCGGTGCATGGGTGGTATACCTTAGTCTCATTTTATGAGTTGGACACCTAAAGATTACAAACATCTTATTGAAAAAGTCAGCATCAGTCTGCACAATTCGCTAAGCTTTGCCCCAAACTCTAACGTTAGCCCGCAAGGCAGTGCGTGGGTGGTATACCTTGGTCTTTTAAGTTAGGTGTGTGTAATTAATTATAAATCTTCATTTTTATAGAGAGAGAATAAGCAATTAATGCAAAAGCAGTTCTTGACCTTATTGATTTGACTAGTCATACACAAGGAAATAAAAATACCATTTTGCAAACTGTGACAAGCAAACTATGAATTTATTTCATGGTTGCACTATGTTATTAACCGAACCAACTGGACGAACTAGAACTTAACATTCATAAACTTGAATTATGTTGAAAATTGGTGATGAGTTGAGGAACCAAAAAATTTCTATAGATTGATTTCGAATTGTATACTGCTATGTTGCAACTTTTCTAGAAACAAGTCGTGTTCTTATTTATTTTTTTATTAGCATATGTCCATTGCATTCATTTAGTTGTGTTAGAACTATAACATACTGCATTTGGATTTTGTTGGTAATATCCGTTGAAATCCCTCATGAGACACCACTCGTCCTACTTGGGACACCTAGAGGTTTAACGGCATATTGCATACACTCATTGCTATTATGTTTCATACAAAAGTGTGACTTACCTAGTTTAGTTTTTCATTTTTTGTTTTACTCGAGGACGAGTAAAAGATAAGTCTAGGGGTATTTGATTAACATGTAAAAGCGTTTATTTTGACGCTCATATCTTATCTTTGTTGTATATAAGTAAATATTACTTTGGGTACTTTTATGCCTTTTCACAGCTTGTCAATAGTAGTCTCTTCTATCTCAATCAAAGACCATTTGAATAGAAATATGCTACTTTTTGGAATCAACAAGTTTTTAGTCACAAAGGAAGTTGTAGTACATTGGTAAAGGCCTATGAATTTGTGCAGAGTGGTTTGAGTTGGATCCCTCTCAAGCTTTTTTTTGCGATTGAAGAAAGGGGGATGGATATGCATACCACGCCTCCTGTGCTCTAAGGAACACATGTACTAGTGGTTTATATATTATATATATTCACATGTATGTGTGTATATGTGATGTATACAATAGTAAAAGATTTAAGAAATAGGCATATTCTTCTCAAGGAAATCAAATCATTCATTTTCAATTGCCATGTAGAAGAAGATTTTATAGGAATATTACCAAAAGAAAAGCCAGTTAATTGTAACGACCCGCATTTTTACGAATCGAAGGATCGTAAAATATTTTTATTTAATTCTCCAAGGGTCGGATCATTCTCATATTTTGACATATTGTTCAAGGGGATGTGTGACATGCCTATGATTTTTTTCAATTTTGTTTGTGACCATTCTACCCATATTATTTTTGTTTAGGGCATAACTTTTGAATGGGATCGAATCAGGAGCTGGGACCAATTTCACTGGATCAGGAATGGTGTTCCCAATTCCGTAGAGTGGTTATATTAAGGATTTGGCTGAGCAGTTTGGGAGGAATCACTATTTTAGGGTTACTAGTTTTTTGAATAGGCTAACTAATCATTAGTGAACTGATTAGTGAGGACCATCAAAGCTAGGGGTTGTTGGCTATAAATAGGAGGGTAGGGGTAAAGAGAATTGTTTAGTCTCTTCATTTCTGATTTGGTCAGATGTCTGTGATTCTCCGGCTCAACCAAATACACCTCCGCATCATTTCAATTCATAGATTTGTGAAATAGGATTGAAGATCAACACGAGAATGGGTAAATCGCATAAATTGAGTTGATTCGAAGGCCATTCTTCGTTGTACTTCGCCGTCCAAGATTAGAGATTATCGATTTGTAGCTATTTTGTGGATTTGGTGAACCATAAGCATCACTCACAGGGATTCAATCGAGTATATGAGTTTGTTCGATCTTAATTTCACTCGTACAAGTTGTTTTCACCTAGATCTAATCAATGTAAGTATATTTTGAATACAGATCACACCATAGGATCTAATTTAGCAAGTTATAATGGTAATTTCATTAAAATCGTATGTTTATGCAAGTTTAGATCCAATTATTGATTCGTTTATCGTTTTATTATGATTTGGTGAATTTCTTATGATTATATGATGATTATTTGTTGTGTTAATTTTTGTTTGATGATTGATTGTTGTGTTATTGATCGCTTGGTTGAAATTGGTCGATTTAGATGAGTTGTATGCATAAATGTTCATCATTAAAGCCTAGATTGGTTGGTCAGAGCAAATTGAAGGTACAACTAGTTGGAATCGGATGAAACTTAGCGGAAAAGCTCTGGAGGAGGAGTCGAGGAAGCCTGGAAAGTTTGGGCTCCAAACTCCAAAGGGTGATGGGCCACAAGTTATGGATCGATTATGATCCAAATCATGGATCGTTGGTCGTTCACATGGTTGATGGATTGGCCTGATGTGCAAGGCATAATACAAAGTGGGAGTGCTAGATGGGTTAGGTCGAGATAGTCTTGGATCGGCCAAATTGATGGATCGTGGATCGCGTAGAGGTTGGACTGGTCAGGAGTTGAGTGCAAGGGCTGGTGAAAGGGCTTGGGCTAAGGTGGATCGCAGGGGTTATGGACCACATGTTGATTTGATCGGTGCAAGAATGGTGTGTATTGGTCGATCAGCTTGTGATGGGCATGGATCGGGTAGTCGACAGGGATCGTGTGTCTCGACGGATCGGGTCATTGGCATCATGATGGATTGGGTAGTTCATAAAATGGCTTATGCGAATGTGGACCGCATGGGCTATGGATCGGCTTGTGATTGGGTCGGATCGTGGAGGTTAAAACGGCCGAAGAATATAAAGGAAAGGGGTGCGATCCATTGGTCGGGTCGGTGAGTGATCCACTGATGGGTCAAAGATGATCCTTAAAATATTAGCCAAATGAAGTTGATTTCGGGCTCGACTAATGTTGTAGCTTCAATGTGGATTCATGAGGAATGTTTGAAAAAGGATCGAGTGATCGTTAATCATTGGGTGACGCAACGATGTTATGAAGATGACTCAAAATGTGGTTTGATTTCATAAATAATGGTTTTCTTGAGAAGGAGCTTGAGATTTTCGATAGTCATCAAGGCGGATGACTAGAATTGAAGTTTCAGAAGGGATCGTCATTAGTCGTAGGTTCTAGAGAACTCAAAGCAAGGGTATAATGGGGGCGCCCAAAAGACTAGGTGATTAGTCGAGTACCCTCGGAAATCATGACGGGCCTAGACAATAGTCACGATAGCGTATGGAGTTTTACTAGAACCGAGGTTACTATTAGCCCTTAACGAATGGCAGGATAGACTAGTCATACAATTAACAATGGATTCAAGGGAAGGCAGATGGTGATAGTCAGAGTCGTGGATGTTATAGTCGCTTGTATCATCTTGTGTGGATTATTGGACGTCGAGGGAGATATTTCTTGGGGGCTTATCTGATGTTGGTTTAGGCCTTGGGGGTTTGTACTCGAGGGGTATTGAACTCGATTATGATGATCTGTGCTTGATAATTGGTTGATATGGATGTACTGTTTGTTCTTCTCTAATTCGCTGGAAAGGTTATAACCATTGGTTATGTAAGAGAAGTAGGATTTGGATTCTTCTCTATTGATGTATTGGCAGA
The DNA here is from genome assembly GCA_030737875.1 of Allium sativum. Classification (NCBI taxonomy): domain Eukaryota; kingdom Viridiplantae; phylum Streptophyta; class Magnoliopsida; order Asparagales; family Amaryllidaceae; genus Allium; species Allium sativum. The sequence continues at coordinate 21,152 of JASFAX010005044.1, read as the reverse complement.
TCAGATGATTGAACTACTTAGTATACATATACTTTATTGTTGATGTTGATAGTTGTTCTATCGCTCAATAAGGCTGTTGTCTGACTCAAGGTTTTATGTTTCCCTCTTATTACCTTGGTTTTTTTTATCCATGTTGTGGATGGGCAAACTAGGTGACATGTAGTAGATCTTGATGAGGACGATGTTGCTTAGCGACGATGAGTTGGAGCCTGACATATTATTATCTACTATTCATATTTGTTGTTACCGCTGATGTATGTTACTCTGAGTGTACCTGTAGCGAGGGTTTTTGTATAGATTCAGATATGACACAGTTGTTTGTATGAGATATTTTCATGGTGATATGAAAATCTGATATTATGTTCAATTGTGCTTCACTATTATATCTTGTTGTATATGTTCTATTATATTCTGTGCATGCGCCGAGAGTTATACGATAGGTTCCGTGTGTGTTATTCTACTGTGATGATCGTCCATAGCTGCCTCACACATCTTTTAGCGCAATATTTCCTTTGTTAAAGGCGGGAGTGGGTGGTCGTCACATTTGGTATCAAAGCCAGGTTAATCGATTTTCTCCAAAGTTCGTGGGCGTAATGACTTATGAAAGACGTATTTGTACTTTTCTAATGAATGAGCCCTGAACAAAGCTATGGATTGGTGGAACTCTGTCACTTTAGAGACTCCTGAGAATGAGATCACTTTGGATCAATTCTAGATTATGTTTGAGACGAAATTCATTTCTACCACCCAGAAGTCAGTTCTATTCAAAAAAATTGTTGAGCTAAAGTAGAGTGGTCGACCAGTGTTAGATTATGGCTCTAAGTTTGAAGCTTTGTCCAAGTATGCTCATTCGTATATTGAGACTCCTTATCAAAAGAACGAAAATTTGTCATGGGCTTGGATACATATCTTGGGAAGCAGTTAGTTGATCATTTGGAGTACCCTTATGAGAAGATTATGGAGAAAGCTTTGAGACATGAAAGTTTGTTTCCCAAGGAAGAGATTATTATTGCAACCAAAGAGAACCTGAAACCACAACAGGGTGGTAATAAGAAGAAGTGGAATGGGAAGAGGAAGCAACAACAACCGCAAGGGAATGTTGGTCAAAAGAAGTAGAAAAGCGAGGTGACTTGCTACAACTGTCAGCAGAAGGGCCATTATTCCAAGGATTGTAATAATCTGAAAGCCGAGAGGAAGTGCCATAATTGTGGTAAGCCCAGGAATATCAAGAAGGATTGTCTAGAATCATAGAAGGGTAAGCAGGTAGTGAAGGCATATGCTTTGGAGGCTGTGCCAACTTCTTTGAGAGCTCCTACGGTAGTGGAGAAAGGGAAAAGTGTTGTTGTTCAGGGTACGCTTTATATTAAGGACGTTTCAATTCGAGTGTTGTTTGATATTGGAGCATCGCATTCTTTCATTTGTAGTGAGCTTGTGTGTCGATTTGGTTTGGAACCCGAGATATGTGATAGACCATTGGTTGTGACTAATCCAGTAGAGGGTTCATCTAGTCTTTGTATGCTTTGTCATGGTCTAGTGTTATCGAGTCATGACTGCTCCTTTGTGTGTGATTGTTTTGTGTTGAACTTTGATAGGTTTGGGATTATTTTGGGTATGGACTGGCTCAAGAGGTATACGGCTAAGGTGGATTCTGAGAGGCTCGATGTGACAGTCGGGAATATGGAAGGTAGAATGGTTGTGATTCTATGTAAGCCAGAGGATGGAGTCTTCGTAAGCTTTTTGTATTTGCTTGTGATTGCACGGGAAGGATTGTCATCTATGCCAATCGCTAGTGAGTTTGATGATGTCTTTGACTAAGTCAAAGGGTTGCCGCCGCATCGCGAGATTGATTTTTGGATCGATTTGGTTGAAGGAGCTAGACATATCATTATTCCCCTTAGGCGGATGGCGCTAGAGAACAACGAGAGTTAGAGGTGCAAGTAAGTGACCTTTTGGGAAAAGAATTCATTTGACGGAGCGTGTCTAAAAGGGGTGCACCAATTGTGATTGCGACCAAGGCTGATGGATCTTTAAGATTGTGTGGATTATTGTGCACTGAACAAGGTGACTAAGAAGAACAAGTATCCATTACCGAGAATAAATCACTTGTTTGATCAGCTTCACAAAGCCAAGGAGTTTTCCAAATTGGATTTGGTGACGAGATTTCACCAGTTAAGAGTAGCGAAGGATGTGTCAAAGATCTCTTTTAGGACACCGTCTGGTTTCTTAGAATGGCTGGTGATGCCATTTGGATTGACCACTGCACCAGCGTATTTCGTGGATCTTATGAATAGGGTATTCAGAGATCAGTTGAACAAGTTCGTACTTGTGTTCGTCGATGATATTCTGGTCTACATCCAAAATAATGAAGAGCATAAGACGCACTTGTGAATTGTTTTGGAAATCTTGCGAAAGCATCAACTGGGAGCTAAGTTTTCGAAGTGTCACTTTTGGAAGAATGAAGTAAGGTTCTTAGGCCATGTTGTTTCTGCAAACGGAGCAGTGGATCCCGCTAAGGTGGCAGCAATCCAGGACAGGGATAGACCTAAGAATGCGATGGATGTGAGGAGTTTCCTTTGGTTGGCATGATATTATCGTCGATTTATCAAGAATTTCTCGAAGAAAGCTGCATTATTAACAGGATTGACGAAGAAGAATCAAGTGTTCACATGGGACGCGAAATGTAAGCAAGCTTTCTGAACCCTAAAAGAGACACTGACGATTGCTCTTGTTTGGACTATTCCAAGCAGGAATGAGGAAATGGTAGTGTATACCGATGTATGTGTTACTAGATTTGGAGCAATGCTGATGCAAAAAGATAGAGTTGTGGCCTATGCGAGTCGACAACTGAAGCCGCACGAAAAAAATTATCCGACTCATTATTTGGAGTTGGTTGCGATCGTATGTGCTCTGAAGATGTGGAGACGTTACCTATTGGCAGTTCGATTCGAGTTGTTTATGGATCCCAAGTCGCTGAAGTATCTTTTCTCCCAAAAGGATTTGAATCTTCGGTAGCAGCGGTGATTAGAATTTTTGGCATCTTATGATTTTTATATTGCCTATACTCTTGGTAAGGGTAACGTAGTGGCGGATGCGTTAAGTCGAAGACATATTGGTCTGGAAGCGATGATTTTGGAATGGAAGCACCTTGACTACTTGGCAGGATTTGATTTCAGGCCTCGGTGTGAGTTAAAGCCTGAAATGTTGGCGAGCTTATCGATAAGACCAACTCTCATCGAAAGAATTGGAGAAAGCCAAAAGCGCAATGTAAAGCTTTTCATGATCGTCCAAAACCTGGAAGCGAGAGTGGAACCAAAAAGGGATAAGGATTTCGAGGTCGATCGAGAAGGATGGCTTCGAAAGAAAGGACGACCGGTTGTTCCTGATATTGATGGATTAAGAGATGAAGTTATGGGAGAATGTCATCACTCTAAGTTGACGATTCATCTTGGTGGTAAAAAGATGTATCGGGACATGAAGCGAGTTTATTATTGGGAAGGTATGGAGAGGGATGTTGGAAATTTTATTTCCAAATGCATGAACTATCAGTTGGTGAAAGCTGAACAGAAAAAGCCAAGTGGATTACTTCAGCCATTAAAATTTCCTAGTGGAAGTGGGTGCAAGTATCAATGGATTTTATCGATGGACTACTTACAACTAGGGCAAGAAATGAAGGGATTTGGGTTATAATGGATCATTTGACCAAAAGCGCAAGGTTTATTCCTGTCACATCGACTAGGACAATATCAAACTTGGCTAAGCTATACATTAAATGGATAGTTCGATTCCATGAGATTTCGAAGATCATAGCGAGTGATCGAGACCCATTGTTCACTAGTAAATTTTGGAAGAGTTTGCAAGAGACTTCGGGAGCCGAGTTATGTTAGAGTACAGCTTATCATCCCCAGACTCAAGGTCAAACCAAGCGAGTTAATCGAGTATTAGAGGATCTCCTCGGAGCTTGTGTATTGGATTTCAGGGGATCGTGGGAAGACCATCTATATTTGGTTGAGTTTTCATATAATAACGATTATCAGTTGGGCATTGGAATGGCACCATACGAGGCATTGTATGGAAGACCATGTAATTCTTCGGCATGTTGGTTACAGACTGGAGATAAGTTGATATTTGTGCCAGAGATGATAAGGGAAGCAGCTGATTGTAACGAGATCATTCGACAACGAATGAAGGCAGCCCAAGATCGTCAAAAAAGATATGCCAATAAAATCGTAAGGATTTAGAGTTCAACGTTGGTGACATGGTTTTCGTTAATATTTCACCTCTAAAGAATGTTGTTCGGTTCGGAAGTAAAGGGAAGGTAGCCCCAAGATTTGTTGGACTATTACCGGTAGTCGAGCAAATTGGAAACTCGCGTATAGATTGGATTTACCAGAAAAGATGTCGAGTGTGCACAACGTTTTTCATGTGTCACGATTCGAATATGGTGGTATCTTTGGATCAGTATGAAGACTTAAAAGTCGAACCTGTAGTTTTAAGACCTCGTAAGCCGCTTCGCATTATGGGGAATGATGCGAAACAGCTTAGTAGGAAGACAGTTAAGCTAGTCAAAGTACAATAGAGTGAGGATGATGACCATTTTACGTGGGAAACGAAAATGAATATGAAGACGACTCATCCAGGAATCTTCGTTGGTATGACCCATTGATACCGTGTCAACCTTATACTATGATAACTTATACTATTATTAGATTTCTGCAAGCTAGGTTAAGGCTATGGATGCATGGGTTGATGGATGCTAGATTGAACGGTAGGTTGACTTCTCGTGGATGATAGGCATGCAGAATAGTTTTAGTTGCTCGTTTTGCTTGGGATGTTGGGGGCCGAAATTCTTAAAGAGGGGAAGAATGTAACGACCTATATTTTTACGAATCGAAGGATCATAAAATATATTTTTTAATTCTCCAAGGGTTGGATCAATCTCATATTTTGATATACTGTTTATGGAGATGTGGGACATGTCCATGATTTTTATCGAATTAGTTTGTGACCATTTTGCCCTTGTTGTTTTTGTTAGGGAATAACTTTTGAATAGGATCAAGTCAGGAGCTAGGATTAATTTCATTAGATCGAGAATGTTGTTTCTAGTATTGTAGAGTGGTCATATTATGGATTTGGTTGAGCGTTTTGGGAGGAATAGTTTTTTTAGTGTTGCTAGTTTTCTGGACAGGCTAATTAGTCAATAGTAGACTGATTAGTGAGACCCATTAAGGCTAGGGGTTATTGGCTATGAATAGGAGGGTAGGGGTAAAGAGAATTGTTTAGTCTCTTTATTTCTCATTTTCTTGGGTGTCTGTGATTCTCCAGCTCAACCAAATACACCTCCACTTCTTTTCAATACATATAATTGTGAAATAGGATTGAAGATCAACATTGAGGAAGGGTAAATCGCATCAAGTGAGTTGACTTGAAGGCCGTTCTTCGCTCTGTCTGAGATTAGGGATTTTTGATTTGTAGCTATTTTATGGATTTTGTGAGTGATAAGCATCTCTCACATGGATTTAATCGAGTATACAGGTTTGTTCGATCTTAATTTCACTCATACAAGTTGTTTTCACCTAGATCTAATCAACATAAGTAAATTTTGAATTCGGATCACATCATAGGATCTGATCTAGCAAGTTATAACGGTAAATTATTAAAATCATATGTTTATGCAAGTTTAGATCCAATTATTGATTCTTTCTTGTTTTATTATGATTTAGTGAATTTTGTATGATTGTATGATAATTATTTGTTATGCTTATGTTTGTTTGATGATTGCTTGTTGTGTTATTGATCGTTTGGTTGAAATTGGCCGATTTGGATGAGTTGTATGCATAGATGTTCATCGTTAAAGCTTAGATTGATAGGTCGGAGCAAATCGAAGGTTCGGCTGGTCGGAATCGGACAAAACTTAACGGAAGAGCTCCGAGGAGGAGTTGAGGAAGCTTGGAAAGTTTTGGCTCTAAACTCCAATGGGTGGTGGGTCGCAAGTTATGGATCGGTTGCGATCCATAGCATGGATCGTGGGTCATTCGTATGGCAGATGGATCGGTATGATGTGCAAGGTAGAATACAAAGTGGGAGTGCCATATGAGTCGGGTCGAGATAGTCTTGGATCGGCCAAGTCGATGGATCGTGGATCTCGTGGAGGTTGGGTGGGTCAGGTATTGCGTGCAAGATCTGGTGAAAGGGCTTGGGACAAGGTTGATCGCAGGGGTTATGGACCGCATGTTGATTGGTTCGGTACAAGAATGGTGTGTATGGGTCGGTCAGCTTGTGATGGACTTGGATCGGGTAGTCGAGATGGATAGTGTGTGTCGATGGATCGGGTCGTTAGTGTCACGTTGGATCGGGTCGTTGGTAAAAAGGCTTATGTGAACATGGACCACATGGGCTATGGATCGACTTGTGATTGGGTCGGATAGTGGAGGTTAGAAAGACCGAAGAATATAAAGGAAAGGGGTGTGAGCATCGTATGGATCAGGGTGCGATCCATTGGTTGGATCGGTGAGCGATACATTGATGGGTCGGAGACGATATATCAAATATTTGCCAAATGAAATTGATTTAGGACTCAGCTAATGTTATATCTTCGCTGCGGATTCAGGTGGAATATTCGAAGCAAGATCGAGTGATCGTTAATCGTTGGGTTATGCAACGATATTATTGGTAACGACCCGGCTTTTTGCCCAGTTTTCGCCTGTAATTAAACCAAATTAAACCATTCATAAAGACGGATTGTTAGGGGCACTTACACATTTGCACAAAATAAATAGAACTTTTCCATTACCAATAAAATAATATTACATCAGAGTTACAAGTGGTACATCAGAGTACATAGGTTACACAGCGGAAGATACTAAACTCAGCGGAAGAATGCAAATGCTCCAAGACATAATAGCTCCAGCTAAAACAAGAATCCTTCTCCAACTAACTCCAAGGCTAAATCTGCGAACCAAACTACTAGGCTACCCGTGTAAAAATTATGGGCACCTAGAGCTCAGGTGTGGGAATAATAAACTCCCAGTCAGTCTTGGGACTGATTTAAAAATTCAAAACAATTGTTTTTAGGTTTTATTTTAAAGTTAGGTAATTCACCGGACCAAGCCGCTAATGTTGAACGGGTTTACTCCATATGAATTCCCGTGCATAGAAATTCACAATGACCTTTGAAAAATGAAACTACCATAAGGTCTCGCTGCGCACTCACAATGCAAACACACACATGGGCGAGGTTTATCCTTATGATAGTCAAAAGTGCTTGATACGTGAAAATCCACTTTCATTACTATAATATAGTGTGAAAAATCCTTTCGAAATGTATAAATCTTAGCCAGCATAGGTACCATACACTATACTGGCGTATGGTATAAAACTAAAATCGTATGGGCTCGTAGCGGAGATTGGGTTTCCAACAATGACTTGGCAAAGGAACCTTCCGAACCGAGTTTTGAACACCTCTATAGGGATGTCTGAGGATCAACAGTGATGCTCCTCATGCCAGCACAAGGTCGGGTTACCCCTTAACTGGGTAACTTAGTGTACGCCTGAGTATGTCGTCTCCTGGACGTTACCGACCTTTCCGAGTGCACGCCAACAATAACCACAAAAGTAGATGCTTTTACCACATAGGTTATACCTGAGCTCCATACCATAGTACACATTTTATCTAGAAAGAGACAACACCCCATAACCCTGTTGCATTTCTTCCTGTTTTGGCCATTTACAGTGGTGTGAGGCTTGGTGAGGTCTCGATATACACAAAGCTACGCTTAAATAAGCCATGCTTTGATCATCCAAAGCTCACCACATAACTTAAGTATGCCACATTGTCCATTCATAACGAATCACTGATTTCTATCGATATATAACCTCGAAGCCCAGACGTCTTAGAGAAGGGTATTAAGAAAGAGAATAAATTCTCCGCCACCAAACAGATATATATTTAACAGAGATCAGTGATACACAGTCAATTACAATGTCAGACACACAATCCATAAATGTCTGTTCTGGGTCTGAACGAAACAACAATCCGAAATTCCTTCATATACGTTTGGGCTTCTTGCCACTTAGCAGATATAAAATCCATATACAAATGGGAGCTACCCATTTGAGACATTCAGTAAATCGTCCTTACGATATGAATGGTCCCAGTCTTCAGTACCATCTTCAACATTTTCAATTGCTCCACAACATCGTATTATTACTTGGAATGGTTTTCGGACATACATCCGATCCTGGTCTTCCCAAATAATAAGCGTAATTTTTAAAACACAACTACGAAACACATAGACTTTCAACTAAATCTCCTTTCATCATGGATTTAGTTAAATTAAATTTCTTTAAACCCATTCTCAAATTAAAATAAATCCATATTTAACTTTTCTCCTTTAAAACACACCTTTTCAATTAAGGATAATTTAGCCTCAAACCCTTAATTAATTTTCCATTTGATAACTCATTATCAATACCACAGTTTCCTTCGAAAATCCTTTATTCCATATTTCAACCATAGTTTCCAATTAAACCGATTTTCCAACATTCAATTCTTTAATCTTGACTAAAAGATTATACCAGGTTCCCAATTTCTTATTTTTAATTTTTCTCAAATCAAAGATTTGAATAAATCCCAATTTACGGTATGAATTTCCACAACTCAATCCCATTGGGTTTCAAGAATGATATAATTGAAGATATGATTCACGCCAAAACCGATATTGAGCATAAGTTACGCAGAAATTGTATCTACTTATATTTGATATTAATTCTCATAATCAACGAATATTATATGTGGAATAACGAGATAATAATACCTTCCAAATTCCATAAATAGTATATGTTTACACCACAGAAATTCATATCAAATATCCGAAGATTATTTCTATCCAACTTATCTCAATCCGATTGGGAAACCCGTATCTTAATTAAAAGATTTACCAACTCTTTGACATTAGGTCTAGATAGAAATACCATCAACTTATCCTTAGTATTAATCTCTGTATCAGCTCATACTATGAGCGGAATAATTAGGAACTTCCTTTTAAATTCCTCAAATAGTAAGAATCATCATCTACGGAATTAATATCAAACATCCGAAGATTTATCTCTAACCATATCCAATTATTTAAAGTTGAAAACCATATTAATATCAATTTAAATTCCGTATAAAATATTTCCAATACTTTTAAATCTTCGAAAACATTCCACGAATCATTTACAAATGATTACTTATAGTTCGGAAAACAGTTTGCTGGTTAAAAACTCCAAAATAGATTGTTTCTGAAGAAAGCGTAACAATAGTATTTTCAAAAGTGTTACAAAAGCATTACAAAATAGTTATCTTAACTATTTTGATCAAAATATCGTTTATCTTAGCCAAAACTTAAACTTTACAATTCAAAACATATTTTCATAGTTTGCGATGATTTTACAATTTTTTTCCTTATTTTCCAAATATTTGAAAATAGTTGTTTATAGTTATGGCCAACAATTGTTCTTACATCGACTTTTTCCAAAACGGTTTCAAACATAACTTCAAAATTATAACTCGAATTTAAAATCTTCTTCCACTCATTTGAAAGTTCTTGTTGATGGAAATCAAACGTTTTTCATTTTATGGAAATCCGATTTAGATTGCAAAAATTATAAGCGTTTAAAGTTTGCATCTAAAATACGTAAATTACCGTTATGCGACAAGCTCTATTTTGACCATAATAACCATTATTCTACGATACTTCAAAATATCTTAGAAAACCATTATATCCTTATATAATCCTTTTAAAATCATTTAAATTTACTTTCCAAATTATTTTGGATCTAAAATTCAACTTTTATTTTTTTACTTAATAAATCAAATTCCAATTCATTTCTAAATTCAAATAACTTCAAATTAACCATCCCATTCGTCGGATCAGTTAGGGATAGCCAGGAAGAGCATGAAACTTTATTTCCAAACCCAAGCCTAGACACTATCCTCTCTGTCATCCTAGAATGTTCCGATATTTATTTATTCATTTAAAGGACTTTATCAATATATTTGAATTCATACATATGGTCTTTCCAAATTATTAACCTTCAAATTCAATAATGATATTGCTTCTAATAACGAAGGAGATTTGTCGATCACCAATGTAATACCATAATTGTTGTGTCATAGTGTGTGCAAAACAACATCAACAACCATTTAAACATCCATAGCAACCATCATCAACATAATTAAATAAATCATAACTGTGCACAAGCGTTATAACACTAACGCTTAACAGTGTGTAGTCTAAACTATGCATCCATCATCCATCATTAACCACTAATAATTCATCAATATATTTAAATTATTCTAACCACTGATTAAATATATAAATTGTGGTTAAAGAGTTCTCACCTAACAGCTTTCCAAATCTACACGGTAGGCGAGCCTAGTTGAGCGAACCATCGGACAGTATTTCAACGCACCGTCTACTTCACCAAAATATATATTATATAATATATACTAATCTTTCTCTCTATATATATTATAAGAGGAGGAAGAGGATGACGAACTTCGGCAAGGTGGTGGTGGAAAAGAAGAAGACTTATGTCATGGAAACCATGTCCATAAGCTTTAAGAAGAAGATGAAAAGAAGAAAATGGGGTGGAATGGTTAAAAAATGGAGGAAAGGCCTCCTTATATAGGAATGGAGGGTTAAGGAGGTAATGACACATAAGGGGGAAAGTGTAAAACATGCACGAAAGGAGGCATGCAAAAATACAAGTGTGCTTACACTTGTCTTAAGGAGGGAAAGTGATCTTTTGGTAGCATTTCCTATAAAATGCTATGAAAACTAAGGACAACACTTAGTTCTAGCGCTACTAATTCATGGTATGTTTTGACAAATCCAATCAAACGACAAACAGTATCAATAAATCCAAACTTATTAATAATCATTCTCATTTATAATACATGTAAAATCTATCATATAACTTATCAAAATTATTAAATATTCTAAACCATATATATGTATGTGACATTCAAATTTAAATTCAAATTTAAATTCAAATTAAGTAATAAAAATTCCAATTTTAAATTGGTTCAAAATTCTGGATCTTTACATTCATCCCCCCCATAAAAAATTTCGTCCTCGAAAACGAAAGGGAATTGCAATTACTCATTTGATATCTTGTAGATTTTCAGACACAAGATTAAAATTCTTTATACCAAAGCTCCATGTTCTCATAATGGATATACGGGGTAGAATATTCTAACACACATATTTATGGATAACCATATTTACATGTCCTCCAACGATATCTTCCAATCACCCATTATATTCGATTCATCGTTTACTGGGCCAATTACTTATACTCAACCATTTACCTCCTTCAAGAAAACTCAGAGTTATAAATTTATTCTTTTAGATCTTATCTTGCAAATACAATGCTTATGAAACTTATTCCTTTTCAGTTTCCAAAATTTGCTATTATTCATTACACGAAAAACTTGATCTCTCCATACTCAGCTTGTCTAAATGTTTCAGTTTAGGTAATTTCTTCTTACTATTCCCGCTTGCCAAATATCCTTTAATCAAATTGTGTAACTTAATTCACAAGGTACTCATGCTTACTTAAACAATTCCTTTTATGACTGCAATATATTTTAGAACTTATCGACTGTCCAAAATCATCGGTAATTCCAGATTTTAGTTCCTTATGCTGTTTAATTTTTGGTTGTCCTCATTAATTATTCCAAATTCAAGGTTATGAAACTTATTTCCTTCAAACTTTAGAGAAACAACTTTAACCAATGTAGTCCTTAACCAAAATATCGTCAAATATCTTATAGTCATATTGTGAAACTTAATTCTCAAGATATTTGCATTTTAAATTTAATCAATTAGGGAGGACTAATTATCAGATATCCTGATTGACTAATTCCAACTTATCCTTTAAATCGTTTCCCAAACTACTTTTTCTATATTTGGATTGCTTATGTAAATTACAACTTTACATAAACGTCTTTTAATCAACTAAGAAATTCCAATCACTAAGTTTTAAATTTCCAAATATTTTCAAAGATATTTTTCCTTTGTATTCAAAATATATCCTTTCAAAATAAATTCCAAAGTAACTGGCAATTCTTACTCAAAAATTGATTTGAATTATACATCCTTTCAAAACCTTTTTTTCATATAAATCACAAATGCACTTTCTCATATATTCTTTACTGGTTTATCCTTATTACAGGTTCACCTGATATAATTCTTACAACTTATCAAATTTTCAAGATCTCGCTTGTTCTAATTCACATCAATTTACCAAATATTTTCAAACACTTATCTAAATTGGTTTAAGTATATATTGATGTTTTAATCAGAATCATGTAGTCATCCCACTTTCGAAACTCGAAAATACATACTGATGATGTTGTAGTCATCAACAGATTCATCTTCAAGCGACTAGAGTGTGATTCTATATCTATCTACTATACTTAAGACTTTGTATATACCTTGATCAGACATATATGCAAAATCTTCCTATACTCAATAGTCCAACCTCAACATCAAATAAAATACTCAAACTCTTATTATTCATTTTGGTTTCTAACCATATTGATTAGTTTCTTTAGAGGAGAATTACCTTAACAATTTTTACCTAAGTTTTTCTCTTAACATGAATTCTAATACATATTATAATCCCAAACTTAATTAATATTACTTGGAAGGCGCTCCCTCAAACGTACTACTCTAAAATCTCATACTAGGGGATTACTAACCATATTTCTAATGAGATATTATAACTCTGATGAGTCTTTTCCTTTTGTTCAAATGAGTCGTACCCCATAGCTTTGTATAAACCAAAGCTCTGATACCAAAAATGTAGCAGTCGAGCTTTTTGCCCAGTTTTCACCGGTAATTAAATCAACTTAAACCGTTCATAAAGACAGATTGTTAGGGGCACTTACCCATTTGCACAAAATAAAAATAACTTTTCTGTTATAATTAAAATAATATTAGATCAGAGTTACATGAGGTACATCAGAGTACGTCGGTTACACAACGGAAAAGATACTAAATTCAGCGGAAGAATGCGAATGCTCCAAGACATAATAGCTCCAGCTAAAACCAAAATCCTGCTCCAACTAACTCCAAGGCTAAATCTGCGAACCAAACTAGTAGGCTATCCATGTAAAAATTATGGGCACCCAGAATTTAGGTGTGGGAACAATAAACTCCAGGTCTGTCATGGGACTGGTGTGAGAACTCAAAGCAGTTGTTTTTAGAGTTTATTTTAAAGTTAGGTAATTCACCGGACCATGCCGCTAATGCGGAACGGGTTTACTCCATATGAATTTCCGTGCATAGAATTCGCTATGACTTTTGAAAAATGAAACTACCATAAGGTCTTGCGGCACACACACAATGTAAATGCACACATGAGCGAGGTTTCCCCTTATGATAGGAAAAAATGCTTTATATGTGAAAATCTTCTTTCAATATTATCATATAGTGTGAAAAAATCCTCCGAAAGTAAATGTATCAATCCTAGCCAACATAGTTACCATATACTATACTCACTTATGGTATACAACTAAAATAGTACGGGCTCGTAGCGGAGATTGGGTTTCCAACAATGACCAGACAAAGGAACTTCCTTCCGAACCGAATTTTGAACACCTCTAGAGGGATGTTCGAGGATCAACAGTGATGCTCCTTATGTCAACACAAGGTCGGGTTACCCCCTAACTAGGTAACTTAGAGTACGCCTGAGTATATCATCTCCCGGTCGTTATTGACCCTTATGAGCGTGCACCAACAACAACCACAAAAGTAGATGCTTTTACCACATAGGTTAATGCCTGAGCTCCATACCATAGTACACCTATTATCTAGAAGGAGACAACACCCGATAACCCATTGCATTTCTTCATGTTTTGGCCAGTTACCGGGGTGTGAGGCTTACTGAGGTCCCGACATACACAAAGCTACGCTTAAATAATCCATGCTTTGATCATCCAAAGCTCACCACATAACTTAAGTGTGCCACATCGTCCATTCACAACGCATCACTGATTTCTATCGATATATAACCTCTAAGCTCATATGTCTTAGAGAAGGGTGTTAAGCAAGAGAATAAATTCTCCGCCACCAAACAGATATATATTTAACAGAGATTAGTGCTACGGAGTTAATTACAATGTCAGTACACAATCCATAAATGTCTGTTTTGGGTTTGAATGAAACAATAATCCGAAATTCCTTCACATATGTTTGGGCTTCTTGCCACTTAGTTGATATAAAATCCATCTGCAAATGGGAGCTACCCACATTCAACAAGTCGTCCTTACGATATGAATGGTCTCGGTCTTCAGTACCGTCTTCAAAGTCTTCAATTGCTTCACAACGTCGTATTATTACTTGGAATGGTTTTCGGACATACATCCGATCCCACCCAAATAATAAGCGTAATTTTTAGAACACAATTACGGAACACATAGGTTTTCAACCAAATCTCCTTCCATCTTAGATTTTGTTAAATTAAATTTCTTTAAACCCATTCTTAAATTGAAATAAAATCCATATTTAACCTTTCTCCTTTAAAACACACTTTTTAAATCAAGGATAATTTAGCCTCAAATCCTTAATTATTTTCCCATTTGATAACTTGTTATCAAAACCCCTGTTTCCTTTGAAAATCCTTTATTCCATATTTCAACCATAGTTTCTAATTAAATCAATTTTTCAACATTTAATTCTTTAATCTTAACTAAAAGATTATACTTGGTTCCCAATTTCTTATTTTTAATTTTTTCTCAAATCAATGATTTGATTAAATCCCAATTTACGATATGAATTTCCACAATTCAATCTCATTGGGTTTCAAGAATGATATTATTGAAGATGCGATTCACGACCAAACCGAAATCAATCGATATTGAACATAAGTTACACAGAAATTGTATCTACTTATATTCGATATCAATTCTCATAATCGACAAATACTATAAGTGGAATAACGAGATAATAAAATATTCCAAATTCCATAAATAGTACACGTTTACACCATAGAATTTCATATCAAATATTCGAAGATTATTTCTATCCAACTTATCTCAATCCGATTGGGAAACACATATCTTAATTAAAAGATTTATCCAACTCTTTGACATTATGTTTGGATAGAAATACCATCAACTTATCCTCAATATTAATGTCCGTATCAACTCATACTATGAGTGGAATAATGGTGAATATCCTTTTAAATTCCTCAAATAGTAAGAGTCATCATCTACTGAATTAATATCAAACATCCGAAGATTTCTCCAACCATATCCAATTATTTAAAATTGAAAACCATATTAATATCAATTTAAATTCCATAGAAAATATTTTCAATACTTTTGAATCTTCGAAAACATTCCTCCAATCATTTACGAATGATTACTTATAGTCGGAAAACAGTTTGCAAGTTAAAAACTCCAAAATAGATTGTTTCTGAAGAAAGCGTTACAATAGTGTTTTCAAAAGTGTTACAAAATCGTTACAAAACAGTTATCTTAACTATTTTGTTCAAAATATTGTTTATCTTATCCAAAACTTAAACTTTACAATTCAAAACACCTTTTCATAGTTTGTAATGATTTTACAAACTTTTTCCATATTTTTAAAACATTTTAAAATAGTTGTTTATAGTTATGATCAACAATTGTTCTTATATCGACTTTTTCCAAAACGGTTTCAAGCATAACTTGAAAATTAGAACTCGAATTTAAAATATGCTTTCAATCATTTGAAAGTTCTTGTTAATGGAAATCAAATGTTTTTTCATTTTATGGAAATCCTATTTAGATTGCAAAAGTTATTAGCGTTTGAAGTTTGCATCTAAAATACATAAATTGCCATTATGCGACAAGCTCTATTTTGACCATAATAACCATTATTCTACGAACTTCAAAATATCTTAGAAAATCATTATATCCTTATATAACCCTTTTAAAATCATTTAAATTTACTTTCCAAATTATTTTGGATCTAAAATACAACTTTTATTTTTTTACTTAACAAATCAAATTCCAATTCATTTCTAAATTTAAATAACTTCAAATTAACCATCTCATTCGTCGGATCAGTTAGGGATATCCAGGGAGAGCATGAAACTTTATTAACAAACCTAAGCCTAGACACTATCCTCTATGTCATCCTAGAATGTTCCGGTATTTATTTATTCATTTAAAGGATTTTATCAATATATATGAATTCATATATATGGTCTTTCCAAATTATTAACCTTCAAATTCAATAATGATATTACTTCTAACTACGAAGGAGATTTGTCGATCACCAATATGATACCATAATTATTGTGTCATAATGTGTGCAAAACAACATCAACAACCATTTAAACATCCATAACAACCATCATCAACATAATTAAATAAATCATAACTATGCACAAGCGTTATAACACTAACGCTTAATAGTGTGTCTGGTCTAAAGTATGCATCTATCATCCATCATTAACCACTAATAATTCATCACTATATTTAAATTAGTCTAACCACTAATTAAATATATAAATTGTGGTTAAAGAGTTCTCACCTAACAGCTTTCCAAATCTTCACGGTAGGCGAGCCTAGTTGACTGAACCATCGGACAGTATTTCAGCGCACTGTCTACTTCACCAAAATATATATTATATAATATATACTAATCTTTCTCCCTATATATATTATAAGAGGAGGAGGAGGAGGATGACGAACTTCGGCAAGGTGGTGGTGGAAAAGAAGAAGACTTATGCCGTGGAAACCATGGCCATAAGCTTTAAGAAGAAGATAAAAGAAGAAAATGGAGTGGAATGGTTAAAAACGGAGCAATGGCCTCTTTATATAGGGATTGTAACGAGCTGCCTTTTTGACCTCTCCGAGTCGGTATTTAAACCAACTCCGAACATTCAAAACGATGGGTAGTTATTTTAGCTTATGGGTCTAAACAGAATAAACACAGAACAAATACATGCAGTGGAAATTTTTTGTATACAAATAATATCAGAGTTGTACAAACATTTATATAGCAGAAGATAAATAAATTGTATACATGAATTTTAAAACAAGGTTTTACTGTTCGGCAGAGTTGCGCGCGCATAAGCGTCTTGCGTCTTCACATTCTTCACCAGCTCCAGTAGCTGAAACTCTAAAATCTGCTACACTCATATCAGACCCGAGCATTTCATGCAAAACACAAAACACTCGAGTCAGGATTAATTATAGTTCAAGTAAATTAACTTCGATATAAACTGAAATATAATAGTTAATCCATGGTAGATACTTCAAGGTCCATGTATGCTAAATGTCCACTGTCACTATCATATATGGCAAGATATACTAATGTCCACTGTTGATAAACATATGGCAAAATATACTAAAATGTTCACTGTCACTATACATAGTAAAATATAATAAATGCCCCCTGTCACTAAACATAGTTGACAAAACAATTTAAATGTTCACTATCACTAACATAATTGGAAAACTTTTTAAAGGTTCCCTATTACTAACTGCGGTTCCATATCATAAAGAAAATGAAGACCAAATGCATGTAAATGCCATACAAAAAAAATGAAGTGTCAGTCCCCTACATGATGTGCCAAACGTGACATGAACAGAACATATAAAATGCAATATGCCTCAAATTAGTTTAACATAAATTTTCTCCAACTAAATGAGGGGTGCCCTACAGTATGAACATAGTATCATAAGAAACTAAACCATTATATAACAAATCAAGTAACCAAGGCAATATATATTTCCACATAAAACTATTATTCATAGTATATTTAGGGGCGGTAATGGACGCAAAGGACAGTAGCATGTCAGTTTGCATTAACCCACTTTGTAAAGGATCATCAATAAAAGCATCTTTGTAAACACAACATATAAGATGAAAAAATATACCATATCACACAATGACTACTAAGAGAAACATGAACGTTGAAAGTAAAACAGAGCATAAATTTACATGTAACTGCACGGGAAATTGGAGTCAGACTTTAGGGGAAAGTCAGGCAATCAAACAACCAGTGATAAATTAAATACGGTCGATCATCATAAGCCGAAGCAGGGCCGGTTTAATCGTATGGGTTGCCTACGCTAAGTAAATTATTAAGGCAAATTAGAGGAGAAAAAAAAGAAGAAGCAAGAAAACGTGCTGCTTCTCGTTCAAGAGGAAGGGTAAAACACAAGCAGCAATCAACACATGATTATGCAAAACAACATTAAAAAATATAATTTCAGTTTCAAAAGAAGTTGAAAAACTTGAAATACAGTCAGTCGTGAGTGAAATCTCACCTATAATACGATGACACGGACAATGGAATTAATTGCTCGAGCTCGAATGGTGCGAACTCCAATGGTGCAGACAACAACAAACAAAGGTTCTGGCCCGGCGAAGGTAGGGTGCTTCAGAGGTCCTAGGTCTCGGACGTGATGCGGTGGATGCAATTATCAGGGAGGAGCGACTGGCGTGAGTTAGAGGAGGCGGTTCAGGGACCGATGGCGCGGAGCGGAGGAGCGACAGTGGAGGACAACGTCACGGGGCAGAGATTAATTTGGGTGGTGCAGTTTCTGGTTTAAGGAAAAGGGAAGGTGGAGCAACGATTTAGAGAAGGCGGTGGACATTTTTTCCTCTGATTTTGGAAGCTAGGGATTTCAAAAATGAAACAAAGGAGAAATGAAAATAGGAAGGGGTCTCTTTAGTTAGCTGATGCAAGAAAAATGAAATGGAAGGACAAATATACGGTTCGTAAGGGAAAATAAAAGGAGACGGAGGCAAAGTAAGGGACACGCGGTGAACAACAGGGACACAAGCACGAAGGATAGAATGCAAAGGGACAAGTGTTAAAACAAATGTTTTACTCAAGCCAAGCGTGAAATATTTCACAACAAGATGAACAAGTGTAAACTAAATTTAATTAAACTAATTTCAATTGTCTAAAATGGATTAGAGTTAACATCAAATTTTACTTAAATAAATTTAATATGAAATTAAAATAAAATGAAAATTATGTTAAAGTTTTCAAGTTAAAAGGAAAAACAAATTTCATAATTTCAATAATAATATATTTCAAAATTATTTTAAAATACTACTATCGTTAAGTAAAACAATTCTAATTCGAATAATAAAATTTAAATTCACATTTATCAAAATAAAATAAAACCAAGTTTCAAAAGAACCAGACTTCCAACTTATAAACAAAATCGAGTATAAAAATAGATTTCCCATACTGAGTTAAATTAACTTTAAATTTCAAATGCTGAAAATTCTGGTTCATAACAGGAACGGAGGGCTAAGGAGGTAATGACACATAAGGGGGCAAGTGTAAAACATGTATGAAAGGAGGCATGCAAAAATACAAGTGTCCTTACACTTGTCTTAAGGAGGAAAAGTGATTTTTTGGTAGCATTTCCTTTAAAATGATATGAAAACTAGGGACAACACTTAGTTCTAACGCTACTAATTCATTTTATGGTTTGACAAATCCAATCAAACAAAAAATAGTATCAATAAATCCAAATTTATTAATAATCATTCTCATTTATAATTCAAGTAAAATCAATCATATAACTTATCAAAATTATTAAATATTCTAAACTATATATATGCCTGTCAAATTCAAATTTAAATTCAAATTAAGTAATAAAAATTCCATTTTTCAATTGGTTAAAAATTCTGGATCATTACATTATTAAGACAACTCAAGACATAGTTTGAGTTCGTAGATAATTGTTTGCTTCAGAAGGCACTTGAGCTTATGGATAGTCCTCAAGGTGGATGAATATAATTGAAGTGCCAAGGGGGATGGTCATTATTCGAAGGTTCTAGCGGACTCAAAGTAGGGTATAATGGTGTAATAATCCGGAACTTTGGAACCAATTAAAATTTATTTTAAATTAATTTTAGTTGAAATTAAATATTTTAAATGATTTATTTTGAGAATTAACGACTTTGAATCTATTTTTAAACGAAGTTATAATTTATAAATATAAAGTTTAATTAAAACGTACTCGTAATGTCGTGAAATTTTGTAATAATATGTTTTGAACTTTAAATGAATATACATAATTAAATATAAGTCAGAATTTATTAAAACAAGAAATGTTTGAATCCTTTTAATTACATCTTTCTAACGGAAGTGAGAAACTGAGATTTCAAGTTATAAATTGTAATTTACGTCTAAATTAAAAATTCAAGTAGTCGCTATGGAATCGTTTATAAATTATAATGATTTAATATGTATAATAAAGGATTTTTATTGTAAAATGGATAACGTTTGACTAGAAAATTGCGATATCGAGTCTAAAACCCAAGTATGTTTATCTTACAGCTATATGATTTTTCATTAGAATATATATACGATAATAGTAATTATTGTATTATTAATTTGAATAATTATGGAATTTAAAATATTTTAATAATATTACATTGGCCTTTAAAATAGCAATTTTGGTAACGACCTCCACTTTCGATGAATCCGTTTTTGTTGGATCTAGAACGTCAAATTATTGCTAGGTTTAAAATTTCAAGTCAATGGAGTTCGTATGTACGCATGGTAAATTTGAACGCGTGTTCAATTTCAGTTATAATTCAATAAGCTAGAAATAAGGACATTTTTCAAACGGTCTCCAAATTC
The DNA here is from genome assembly GCA_030737875.1 of Allium sativum. NCBI lineage: Eukaryota > Viridiplantae > Streptophyta > Magnoliopsida > Asparagales > Amaryllidaceae > Allium > Allium sativum. The sequence continues at coordinate 494 of JASFAX010005044.1, read as the reverse complement.
AACGAAATTAGTTTTGTTAGAACCTTATTTGTAAAACATAACGAGATTTCAAATTTCGTAATTTTTGGAGTCAGTATGTGGCCGTGGCAAATTAAAACGTACGTTCAAATTCAATATTTAACGTTATATTGATATATATTTAAATTTTAAGAAAACCCAATTAAAACGATTGAATCAACTTATGAAACATGTTCCATTGTGTCCGGAATAGAGATATTTGGCTAAGGACGTCAGTTGCTAGGTTCGTTTGGAGTTCGGAGCGTTAAACAAGTAACGCTTGAATTAAATAATATTAAAATTATAATAGATATTAAAATATCCTAAAATGTAAAAATCCATTATCAGGTAGCTGCAGCCTTCTCTCAATCCATGGCCAAAAATGTTCATTTCTTTCATCCCCTTTTCTCTTAATCCATCGATTAATACCCTAAACTTCCAAACAAAAATCGAAGAGCTAGTTTAGATCTATATTTTGACCGGTTGTGATCGGGTCT
>JASFAX010005043.1:0-37457 GCA_030737875.1 Allium sativum | reverse complement strand
AAAGCTGAAAGAGTCGGTTGAAGTACATAACCCGATAGGAGGATCTCTCATTCTCAGTTCATATTGTAGAGTGCTAGTCTCTTATCCTTCCTACAAGTTTCCCTTTGATTTAATCATCATGGATTTTCCCGAATTCGATATCATTCTCGGGCTTGATTGGTTAACGAAATATGAAGCTGAGGTAAAGTGTGCAGAAAGGATAGTGAAAATTCGAACGAAGCTTGGATATATTACTGTACCATGCCATGGTTCGAATCCAGATAAAGAAGAATTTTGGTCTGCATTAGAAGTTATCCCCACTTCCTTAGAAAAGATTCCGATTGTTAGAAACTATGCGGATGTGTTTGAAGAAGTCGAAAACTTACCTCCGCAAAGAGAAATAGAATTCAGAATCGATCTAATTCCCAATGCCAGACCAGTGGTGCATCCAATTCGCAGAATGACTCCAAAGGAAAAAGAAGAATTAGGCGATCAAACTCGTCAACTATTGTGGAAGGGTCTAATTAGACCTAGCTTTTCTAATTAGGGTGCAGCAGTTGTGTTTGTCCCAAAGTCAGACGGTACTCTTCGATTGTGCGTTGATTACCGAGACCTCAACAAACAGATGCTCAAAAACAAATACCCATTACCCCGCATCGATGATCTGCTAGACCAATTAAATGGGGCGAGAGTATTTTCCCGAATGGACCTAGCTACAGGTTTTCATCAATTGAGAATAGCAGAGGAGTGTGTTGCTTTGACAACTTTCAGATGTCCAGACATATTTTATGAATGGTTAGTAATGCCGTTCGGCCTGTGCAACGCTCCAGCATACTTTGTCGATCTAATGAATAGAGTGTTCAGGGGAGTTCTGAATAAATTTGTCCTCGTATTCATCGACGATATTTTAATCTACTCCAAATCAAAACCCGAGCATGAAAAACATTTAGAACAGGTATTGGAGATTCTAATAAAGAACATCTTCAAAGCCAAATTCTCTAAATGTGTCTTCTGGCAAGAAGAAGTGAAGTTCCTTGGCCATGTCGTGTCAAAGAAAGGGATTTCTGTAGATCCAAGCAAAATAACAGCGATTCAAGACTGGAAACAACCCACTACACCCACAGAGGTTAGAAGTTTTATGGGGTTGGCTAGTTATTATCGAAAGTTCGTTAAGGATTTTTCGAAGATATCCGGTCCGTTAACGAGGCTCACGAAGAAGCATGAGAAATTTAAGTGGACTTCCGACTGTGAAGAAGCTTTCCAGGAATTGAAATCGAAGCTGACAACTGCTCCAGTGTTAACCATTATTGATGCCAATCAGGATTTGACAGTTTGGACAGATGCTTCTATTAGAGGTCTTGGTGAAGTGTTAATGCAAAGAGGCCAAGTAGTCGCTTATGCAAGCCGCCAACTGAAACCACATGAGAAGAATTATGTAACTCATGATCTTGAGTTGCTAGCCATCGTTTTTGCTTTGAAAATCTGGAGGCATTATTTATTGGGTGAGAAATTTGTGCTGTACACAGATCATCAATCATTGAAGTATTTATACATCCAGAAAGATCTGAATTTGAGACAGCAGCGTTGGCTAGAATTTCTTGCTGCGTATGATCTTGATATCCTGTATACGCCGGGAAAGGCTAACGCTGTAGCGGATGCACTTAGTAGAAAAACCGCAATCATTGCCAATCTTATAATTATGCCTAGATTGATTGAGAAGATTTCAGCCCTTCAAAAAGACGATGAATTCATCCAGAGAATCAGTCAGAGGGTCAAGGAAGGTGAAACCACAAGTTTCCGTATTGACGATAAGGGGGTTCTCAGGTTAAATGATAGGATTTTCATTCCAAATATTCCAGGCCTTCGAAGAGAAGTGCTAGATGAATGCCATAAATCCAAAATTTGCATTCATCCTAGTGTGAGTAAAATGTACAACGATATCAAATGCACTTTCTGGTGGAAGGCAATGAAGAGGAATATTTCTTTGTATGTTAGCAGATGCCCTACTTGTCAATTGGTCAAGAGCGACCAACAGAAGCTAGCTGGATTGTTGCAATCGTTGGAAGTCCCAGGTTGGAAATGGGAACAGATTTCCATGGATTTCATAGATGGTTTGCCGTGAACCAGGAAAGGTAATGACAACATTTGGGTAATCGTAGATCGCTTCACGAAGACTGCCCATTTCATACCTGTCAGATCCAATAGAACCGCTCAAAGTCTAGCACAGATATATTTCAAGGAAATCGTTAAGCTGCATGGAATTCCCATCAGCATAGTCAGTGATAGAGACCCAATATTTGCTAGCAAATTCTGGGAGGCATTCCAGAGAGAATTGGGAACAAAACTGAATATGAGCACCGCTTATCACCCTCAAACAGATGGCCAAACTAAGCGGGTGAATAGAATTCTAGAAGATTTATTGTGGGCTTATATAATTGATTTTGGTGGGTCATGGGAAGATCACTTGCATTTGGCAGAATTCTCATATAACAATAGCTATCAAGCAAGTTTGGGAATGTCACCATTTGAAGCATTATATGGCAGACCGTGCAGATCTCCAACATGTTGGGTAGAACCTGGCAACAGACTTGTGTTAGGACCCGATATGATTCGAGAAGCATCTGATAAAGTCGACTTCATCAAAAAGCGATTGAGAACCGCACAAAGCCGACAGAAAAGTTATGCAGATTCTAGAAGAAGAGATTTGACATTTGCTGTTGGTGACCATGTTTATTTGAAAGTTTCTCCGATGAGAGGAGTAATCAGATTTGGCAAAACTGGGAAGTTGGCACCGAGATTTATTGGTCCCTTTCCTATACTCGAACGAATTGGAACTCTTGCTTATAGGGTTCAATTACCAGATTGGTTGCCTGGAGTGCATGATGTATTTCACATATCTCAACTTAGAAGACATGTGCATGATCCGGATCTTGTTGTAGAAGAAGCAGCGCAACAGGATATAGACATAACTCCAGAATTAGCAGTCAGAAGAGAGCCATTAAAGATTGTTGGCAAAGAAACTAGAGAACTAAGAAGCAAAAAGGTTCATTTAGTTGAAGTGCAGTGGAGTAGCGATCCTAGAGACTGTACTTGGGAGACTGAGGAAAGCACTAAGCAAGCTTACCCCAAATGCAGAGTGGACATCTCTGACTAACTCCGGTGCAAGGTACCTTTACAATACTTTGCATTTACATTTTGTTTCCTACTTTACAGTTGTTTCCTTTCGGAGGACGAAAAGTTTTAAGTGGGGGAGATTATAACAACCCGGAAAATACGAGCCAATTTAAAATTTTTAAATTGGTTATTTCAAAGGGATTTGAACAATTGAAATAGAATATTTCAATAAAATAGTGAATTAGAAATAGTGAGTCAGTTTGAAAATTTGAATTCAAACATTGACTGACTGTGCAGGGTGGAAAATATAACGGATTTTAGTGAAACCAAAATTATTTAAATATGTTTATCAATACCTTTCTAATGAATCTGAAAAATCGAAGTTTCATAGCGGGAATAAAAAATTATGGCCGAATGAATTTTCAGAAAGGTCGCTATATAGAATATATAGCCATGGAAAATAGATATTTTGCAAACGACCTCGGAATTCGACGAAACCACTTTTGTTGGGTCCGGGATGTCAAACTATTGCTAGGTTTCAAATTTCATAATTTTTGAAGCTAGTATGTGAGCGTGGCAAAAGAAAATGTGTTTGGTCAATTTATGTTAAATTGGATCGACCAGAAAATGGCCATTTTTCAAACGATCTCAGAATTCGACGAAACTAGTTTTGTTGGGACCGTAGCGTCAAAACATAGCTAGATTTATTTTTCTGGAATTTTTCGAATCAGTTTGTGGCCCTGGCGAATTGAAATGTACGTTCAAAGTTAAAAATTAAATGTTTTATACTTTAATTTGAAGAATAACTGACTGTAACAGTCGAATTGGCCAACGAAACATATCCCATTGTGTCCGGGATGGGGGTAATTAGCTAGGGACGACAGTCGTTGGGTTTGAATTGGTGTCCGTGTGGAGAAACACTAATTAAAAATTTATTAAAACCATTGGCCAATCAGAAATTTTCTTTCATTATTTTTAAAAATAAAAAAAACTTCAGAAAACCTAGCCGCCTCTCTCTCGACCGACGATTCATGTCGTTCGTCACTTCTCCTCCAAATCGCCGCCGCCACAGGCGATTCCAGCCTTCGCCACCACCAACAGTCGACGCGCCTCCCTCCCCTCTTCCAATCCGACCCAAGCTCGACCCCTATCGCCACCTTCATCGCCAGAATCGTCGACCCAAACCCCGCGACTTCCCATCGCCGCCACGAGCAGATCCGACCACCGAACCACCTCAAACCACCCTGCGCCGACTCCCCTTTCCTCCCTCATCCACGTCATCACCTCTGATCATCCTATCGTGCCTCGGTTCTCGCGAAAACTGCAACCCTAGTTTTGAACCATCGTGAAAGGTGAGTCCTTTTTGATGTTTGAACTTTGAAAAATCATATCTTTATGGTGTGTTGACGAAATTCGATGAAACAGGAAACATCGGGACCGCAAGGAAGCTCTCTACCACATAGAAGAGACCGCGGATTTTTCTGAGTCATCTACGATTTTTAGCACTCCGAAAACTAATGTGAGAAATCTAAATTAAGTGAATTTAAATGGAAAATGTCGTGTATAAATTATATAAGCGAAATATAAATTACACACATGTTGTATACTTCATGTACATGCGTGGTGTAAGCTATATAAGCGAAGTATGAATTATACATACATAGAATAATTGATATATGTGTTGAAATGCAAGTGAAATATAGCAATTATATATATATATATACACTCCCCTCGTCCACAAACCATGAACGATATTTATTGTTGTGTATTGGTGTGAAATATTGGATGAAAAATGCGAATGGTTGAATAATTGTTTGTGGTTGATATTGATTGGTTGTGGTTGAAAAATACCCATTGGTGATTGAAATGAATTGGAAATAATTGTGGAAATAAAAATAAAACATGCCGCCTGCATGCGAATTAGATGCATGAATCCCCATTGTCAAAAACCGCGAGGTTTTAAGGTAAAGCGAGGAGCCGTACTAGGGACGGTGCCGGTTTTAACTACCCTGCCGTTATGCTGCCGAAATTTTGAATAATATTCGTATGTTAGAATTATTTTCATATGTTGAAATTATCTTCATGCGTTGAAATTAAAGCCATGTGTTGAGAAGTGATGTGTGAAAATTAAATTCATGTGTGAATGAATAAAGTGTTTAAACAATAAAAATCACATTTTTATAATATATATGAAGTATGTAAAATATTCACTATATATATAAATAGTTTCAACAATAAAAATTTCATCTTTCTTATATGAACAACATATATAAATTATTCATGTGTGGAGATGCTCATGTGTTGAGAAGTGTGTGTATTGGAAAAGTTCATGTGTTGAATAAAAAGATCGAACAATAAAAATTACATTTTTATTGAAATTATAAAGTGTTGAGAACATCCATGTGTTGAATAAATATTTTAAATGATAAAAATATCATTTTTATCATATATGTGATATGCTAAAGATATGCGAGCGTTGAAATAAATATTTGTGAAAGGAATATTATTTTTAACATGCATAAGAACTAAATAAAATAGTCATGTGTTGAAATATATTTTAGTTCGCCAAAATTATCATCTTTGAAATGTGAAGTGTTAAAAATGACCACTTGTTCAAATAAATATGCATGAGTTGAAATATTCATTAATTAGCTAATGATATGATTTTTGCCTATGCATGCAACATTAGTATGAATGGTGTTTTTTAAACCAAAGTGAATCAAATATGAAGTTGAATGGAAAATGATAAGTGATAAGAATTGCATATATGTACATGCATATTTATTGAACAAGTTATATCAAAGAGGCTAGAGAAGAGGAATAAAATTTTGTGCCCGACAAATAGGTACACGTTTACTGTTTTGTTTGGGGGATGATTTTATGAGCCTATTGGCTAGCCGCTTGGCTTTTTCTTTTTCTTTTTGACATGAGACGCCTGTGTGGCTATTTGGGAATTTTCCCAACCCCTCCCGTACAAAGGAGGTTATGGCGAAATTTTCCAAAATTTAAAGGCGTTGGTGAAATATTTGAAGTGAAAACGATATAGGAATTTTTGAATGAACTATATTTATATAAATATAAATAAAATTAAAACGAAACGTGGCCGTGCAGTTCATGTTTTGAAACCGTGATTTCACATGACTAGTGCGGGAAATCCGACCATTGGATTTTCCCGAAACCGCAACCGTTGGGTTCGCCTTGGAAATATCTTTCCAACGGCACCAACTTTGTGAAGATCCGACGGTTGGATTGTCTGGAATGTTTAATTCAAATCTGAAGAAAAACAGCGCCAGAAACGATTATATATATATATATTTAATTAAATTAAATCGAATAACGATGCTGTAGTTCGTAATTTGAAATCGTAACTTCAAATGACTAGTGTGGAAGATACGACCGTCGGATTTCCCCGAAACTGAAACCGTTGGATTCGTTTTGAAATGATCTTTCTAATGATATAAAATTTGTGAAGATCCAACGGTTAGATTTTCAGATATGTATAAAACAAATTTAGTGAAAAACAGCGCCAGTGCATCGGCACGACCTGAAACGTCGTTTAATTAAATATGGCCGTTTTAAATAAATAAAAATGGCGATATATCGTTATGAAATATTATAGACGATATAGAGTGGAAATAAACCAATTTTGTTGTGTTTGCTTGATATGTGATGGTTGAATGTATTTAACATGAAAATTATAACTAAAGAACTGAAATGTGAATGTTGAATAGTCTAACTATGTGATAAATTGATTTGAAAATCTAAATATACGTGGGTTATTTGGAAAGGCCGAGTTCTTCTCATTTCAAATAATCGATCGACGTTGAGAAGTCGAAGAGTCGAAGACGGTTGAAGATCGACGATCTTCACATTGGATGGATGGGCGCTACTGATGCTCGTGATTGGAGTAGCTACCGTGAAGGAGCTGAAGTAGTAGCCGTCCAAACATACTGTTGATTGTACGGATATGCGAGGAATTTGGTGCCTCCGGTTTCGTTCAAACCCAGAACGGACTTGTAAATGGACAGTGTGTCTGACATTGGATTTTGTTTTGTGCTGATTGATCTCTGTTAAATATATATCTGTTTGGCGGCGGAGAATTTATTCTCTTGCTTAACGCCCTTCTCTGAGACATACGAGCTCAGAGGTTATGTATTGATAGAAATCAGTCGCATGGAGTGGATTGCCTGTGTAGCACGCCTAAGTGGCATATGATCAAGGCTTCTGTTGCAAAGAAAAGTCTTGTGGTTGATGATCAAAGCATGGTCTATGTGACGTAGCTTTGTGTATAACGTGGATTCGCGAGCCTCACACCTCGGTATGAGTCAAAAACGGGATAGTGACTGCAGGGAGAGCACGACGTTTCTTTCTAGCTAAGGTGGGGTCAGTGACCTACCAGCCCTGACATTATATATACTTTTCACCTGTGTGGTTGTTGGAATACGAGGCGCCTCGATTATAGGTCTGTAAGGACCGGGAAACGTGTGCTCAGGAATTGCCAATCCTCAAAAGTAAGAGAGGACCGGCCCTGACGATCCAAGGATCATAGTGGGGTCCTGAGACATTTGCTAGAGTGTCTCGAATCGGAGAGGAGCTTGCCCCTTGCCTCGACTCATGAAGGAACCCAATTTCCAATACGAAATATGCGGATGTGATTGTATTACTAGTATGGCGACATAGTAGATGGTAGCTATGCCGCCTAGGATTGATATTTATGATTGAATTCGCTTTTGAAACATATATAAACTAGTAATAATATCAAACACTTTTGTTTTATTCGTATGAAGCATTTTTGGCCATTATAAGGTAAAACTCTATCCTCCGGCTTGCGTTGCATTGTGTGATGGGACCTGAGTCTTATAATGGCTTCATTTTATAAAAAGCATTGCGATGATATAATCATTTACTTTATTTCATGCACTAGCACTCATTGGAGTAAACCCGTTCCACGAAAGTGGCGTGGTCCTTTGATTTGCCTTATTATTGTTGTTAATAAGTTAAGTAGATTTCTCATACCAGTCCCATGACTGACTCGTAGTTTGTTTCACCTTGCAAACTCGGGTGCCCTCATTTTCACACGGGCAGCCTAGTTACAGGTATCTGGTGCACTTTTGGCTCATGGCGAGGCTTGACTACACCGTGCTGACTTTGACTCTTTCCGCCATTATAGTATATGTATTATGATTCCGCTATTGGCGATGTAGACTGATATTTATTTTGTGTACTCTTTATGTATGATTCTGCCTCTAGTGATGGTTACTGATTATGTATTATTATGCACTAAGTTGTATCCTGCACTGTGCTCTCTGATGTGGTGATATCTATATGATTCCGCTGTCATATGTGTGTAAATTATTCTATTTTGTGTTTATGCTATTATCTGTGATCTGCTAATGATGATTGATGTGTTATTTTCCAATGATTATCCTTAACACCGTGTCATGGGGTTTTGGGATCGTCACAGTTCACATCGTCCATACACGTCATCAAGGAACATGATGAACCGAAGGCACCCTCCTACCACATCCTAGGAATCACCCTATAGATCAGTAGCGAGTAATCCTTGCAAATCCATAGATTTCAATCCTGACAGAATCATTGTCAAAATTTCTCTAGGGATCAGCTAGAGTAATCCAACAACAGTTCCTCCTCTCATGAAGATTTATGGTCTTCACTTGCTCCATCTCGATCAGCATCATATATCTTCTTCGTTTACGTATTTGTTGGTTGGAATGGTTTTCGAATATAAATTCGATCCGGTCTTTCCATACCAACAAAGCATTGGGTATGATTTTGATAGTTGGTTATTTAACTATCAAAATAAACAAACATATAAATAAAACGAATCCATTAGTTTATACAACATCACTTGGCCTTTAAAAATAATATATCAGTAGTAATACCAAAATAATGTGTCAACTTTAATATGTCAATATTCTCAAATCATTTATATACTTAGAAAAGTATCTTAAATCATATTTAATTCTTGTTAACTATCCTTTAAAAACATTTGTTACAACAATACTCGTTATCTATAATTGGAAAAGCGATTTAACTTATCCTTTTAAAAAATTGTTACGATATCTCCTTGGTTTCGTTATTTGAATGCCATAACCGTCACTTCCCTTTTTAGAATAAACTCATTCCAAATCCCATCTCCTTACTTTTTGGAAATATCATTATATTTTTCCAAATCTACTTTTATTTCACTTACTATTGAAATATCACTTCATATTCTCATGCCTTCTTTATTCCCTTTTTATATTCGGAATCCAACCGTATATACATTTCCGAATTATTCAAATAATGTTACACTATTATTTTCCAAAATAAATTACTCTAACGTCTTCACCATTACAACTAATATCGTCCTTCGATAATCCTTAAGTCGTTCAAGTTGGGGTATTTTATTACCGCTCAGACCTTGATCAACAACGTTCTTACCTTAAGATAGATATCAATTGTAATACCTAAAAAACCGATATTCATTTCCAATATCCAACGGAATCCCATTTTAGTTCTGTCTTGATGAAACATCATCTTTTAATTAAAATCACGGATCTATATTTCATCTTTATACTCTAATCGTTTAACTATTCTAATTCAAACTTGGGTTTTCGTTTTATTTCCATTTCAAAAACCCATTTCTAATAACTCTTTACCATAACATTAACTAAACTCGGGTTTGTAACTTCATCCAGATCTTGGATTTCATAAATCCAGTTAAATCGAATCTCAAATAAGAATTCTCTTTAAGTTGCAATCTAAACTTAACTTATTATAACATTAATATGAATTTCTTTAAAACATAACTATACTATAAATAAGCCTTCTCGCTTCATAAACCTAAATTAATACCTTTTATATTCCATGATTTACCCCTTCGATTATTATTGAGTAAATATCAACATTTATAAAAATGTTTTACATAACTATTAAATAAATAATTTAATAAATCCATTTCAGTTACTATAGTCGACTTAGTCAACTCTAAGCATGATTAACTCACTAATTAGATCTTAATTCATCTCTCCATTTAAATTAATTACAAATTAAATTAAGCTAAATAATCCCATTTGATTATTATATTAATCAAATCAATATAATCTTGTTACTTAAAACAATTTATCTTGGTTATTAATCATCACATTGATTCATGCTTACTTGCTTATCAATTTTATAAATATAAGAACTTACTTTGCAAATCATTTGATAATTGAAATGAGACACGTGCTTCGCACACGGATAGGTTTTGGTACCAAAAATGGTGATTGGTGTTTAAAACAATCAATGCATATATGGTTGGTTTATTTCCTATTTATAACCCAATTAAAATAATATATTCAAAAATCTATATTCAGTAATAAACAAATTTCATAATTTCACTTCTATCGGTTCACCTGACGGTAAATCAATCTTTGTAAAACAGTTTGTATGTTTGGTCATGTGCTATAAGTCCTCAACCAATATTACCCATTGGTTAATATCAAACAACTGTTGAATTCGTATTCAACACTCCATAATCAAATCAATAATCAAATCATATCGGTTAAATAGTTCATGTAACGATCATATGCAACCATAAGACCAATTCAACTGATAAATAATTCGAGCATCCAATTCAATTTAAATACGTTTATGTTATTATAAACGTAACCAACAAGGTAAGTTACCTTGTTTGGAAATCATTGTTAAAAATAACGATTTGTTTCGATCAAATTAACCGAATGTTTAATTTAATTCAGTTGTATGAAAATATTCATCATGAATTCAAACAGTCAACCAATCACTCAATAACGAGAAAACATAGCACACAAATAATAAACCCTACTTATAAAAAATATAAGTTGGAGAACTGAGTGAGTTTAACTCACCTTGGTTTAATTCGTCGGTTTGATAGATTCTTTTTTGATTAATTTAAACATCTATTTAATTTAATTAAAAATTCCCAGTAGCCACTAACTCTAAATCGAAACAGCTCCAAAATGTCATATCCATTCCTACGGTCCCAATACTACTTGCTCGTCCCAATTCTGCTGATGTATAACGATTTATAGACAATATAAGTTGACAGTTTATATTAAGATAAATTCTATTTTAATTTAACTTCTTAACTAATATACCTAATTGCTTGGTTCAAGAACTTAGGTCCATCCAAGATATTTGCATGATAACCAAACAGCGTCCTTCCCACACTACACAACACCCGTGAGCTAAACTATCTCATCCACCTTCCATCAATTTTTCCATAATATAATGGTCCAGTGAAGCCACGTTCCCATATCCTCTTTACCGGTGCATGGTGCATGCGAAATTAGCCTCCCCATGCCTTGTCTGCTTTCCATCATTTTTTTTTCTTTTATCCGAAAGCCCACTCCACTAGCCTAAGCATAGCCCGCGTTAACCACTAACACCCGCCTGGAAGAGCCAAGCTTCTTCCGTGCCTTCTTTTTTCCAGAAAACCTTGTTCCTACTTCATCAAAACGCAAGCATGAGCTTCCATATGCTCTCAAACAAACTTCGGAAGCTTCACATTATAATATGCGGCACTTCCTTTTTTTTATTTTTTAATAAGGCCTACGGCCCACTCACCAATCCACGTTTTCCCAAAACCCAACATGCATGCCATTCTCCCCCTTTCTGCTGTGCATACCTTCCCACCGCCTGATATTCACTTTGGAAGACAACCTCCTACCGCTTCTCTTCTTGAGTTGCTTTCACTTCCCTTTCAAATGCTGCTGCTCCTCCATATTTCCTTTGAACCAACACTTCCTCTCATACAACCCAACATGTGTTGTCTCCCCTCAACTTGCTCCACCGGACAACACAACACGTCCCCTCGCCAAAAACCAACTTCACCATTCCAATGGCCACACATTCTCCGACCGACGCGAGTTAGAACATGTCTGGCACAACATTTTTTCATTCACCAAACCTCCTGCGCTCCACTCACAAATCCACTGCTCCACTCATGTAAACATTTTGCCAGTTTCCCCATCTCGCCAACGCCGCCTCTTCCCATCGTCCTACATCCGGTCTCTCCGTTAACAGTTTGGCCATTCGTACACTGTTGAGGGGATACGCTCTCCATTTTTGGTGCGTGGGAATGCAGCTAGTGATTTAAATATGAATAGGGGTTTGTTTTTTGGTTTCATTTTCTTTCTCTGAATGAATGTTGCGGTGTTTGCGGTGTTTCTATGTTTTCTTGAAACGAACGAAAGTGGCAGGATATATATAGGCGAGGAAATTTTCAGATAGAAATAATGTCTTTCATGAGTGTACAACCTAGGTTGGTCTAGCATGTACAAGAATTTGGGTAGGCGGTGTACGGTTTCATGTTCCGCTGGGAACATTTGGATATGTAGTTTTAATTTGGAAATAAATGTCGAGAAGGATAGGGTAGCATAGGCAAAGTGTAGGAGAGACTGGGGTAGGCATTGGTAAGTGCAGTTAGTGTGTTGGGATAGGACATCTCAACATGAAAAGAAGAGAATTGATTTGAAAATAAAGAACTGTGTTGAAATTTTCAATTCATTGGCCTAAATGTGGATGGAAAAATTGTTGTGCAGTTGTACTTTTAGGGTAGCAGCTAGCTAAGTTTAGCATGTGAAAATTTCCTTGAGCATGAAAAAGTATATATTTCTCACTACCAGATGGTACGTGAAATAGGACATGCACATGTGATAACGAAACAGGTATACAGTCGTGGTACACTTAGGCATGTGTTATGTACATATTATAGGGTAGGCTAATGCGTTAATTCCTCTAGTTTAAGTTGTTTAAGGAGGCGCATGTGCTTATAATAAAATATACAGACCGCATATCTTGTTTCAGAATAATAGGCTAGCGCTGTGTTTGTACAGATGTATATATATCAACTTTAGTCTGTACCATATATATTATGTTTGCAGAGATAGCTTTAGCCAGGCTTGCCCTATATTTTGATCTGCTGTGCTTCATTTATGTTGATGAGTAGTAAACAGTGCTGAAGCATGTGCATGATTTAAAAGGGTAGGCTGCGAGTTGTAAATTTCTTCATATAGGCTGGGTTGTGTGATGTGCGAGTGTAGTATAGCCAGAAATAGACATGTATAGGCTTTCATGTTCTGGTCTGTGTGCTTCAAATACAAGGCTCGCAAAAGTAACTTAGGTATTTGAAATTTTGTGCATAGGGAAGGCTAGGCTAGGTGTGTAGAGGTCACGTTTGTACTGATAAATCTTTCTTAGATCTTAGGCTCAAATATTATTTTTGTTTTTATTAAATATAAATATAAACGCTCTATCGTCGTTTAGAATAACGAATTCAATATTAAATCCATTAATATTTTCTTATATAATATTTAAAACCAATTTAAATATCCAGTTCATATGATCGAAAAATCCGGGTTGTTACAAGGTTAGTACACCTACTTTACAGTCTTTTATTTCTTTCTCTTTCTTCATTCCAATGCTCTAATCTTCGGTTATATTGCAGAGGTTCCTTTTGATCAGGATACTGCCTTCGGTCAAGCTCTTCTCGATTCCTTAACAGTTGTTAGTGAGAATGAACGGAGTAGAAAATTCTTGGTTATGGAAGAATTCCTCCATGATGTCATATGCTTCATCCCTCATGATCTCTTGCAATAGATTTGGCTAATAAGAAAGATACTGCTAGCAAATCTCCGGCTAAGAAGATTAATCTAAAGAAGTGCTCTGATCCTGCAGGAAGCAGTAAAACTCCTCCCAAATCTAAACTGACTCCCATCGAGGAAGATGCATACATACAACATGAGGTAAGAGCCTTATGACTTTATTTGACCAGATCGGGAAGGAAGGTACCATCCTTGATCCAATGGAGGAAACCAGACAGGGTGATGTGGATGAAATTACTCTGAGAACTACTTGGACCTATGGAAGGAAACCGAGCAGCTTGGAGAAGTTGGAGTAACTTCAAAAGGCAATTTTAGTACTGAGAACTGCGATGAGAATCCTGTTATTCAAGATAGTCAAGGGGACGGTGTTTTAGACACTTTTATGGATCTTAGTGACCTTAGCACGACTAGAGATCTCATTCAAGGTGATATTGTTGTCCAAACACTTAAATCGTAGATCCCAATTACAGGAATTACTACACTTAGGGCTCCCGTCTCTAGGCTAGGAAAATTGCTCGCAGAGCTAGGATCGATTTAGAACCGTCACTTAAGATTGGTTCGTTAATAGATATACATTAGGCAGATTCTTTATTTATGCCATATGTTTCTAATACTCTGCGTAACGCCTTTCAAATTGTTCCAACACTCTTTCAATTTAAATACTGAGATGTTGCTCTCTCCCTTCTACAGGTTTAGAAATGATACATTCATTTGCAGATAGCTTTGAACAAATCATCAAGCAATACATTCCCAAGAACTTTCTCAAACCTCGGTCTTCACAATATTCAAAACAATCTCAACGCTCGCAACCTGCCAACTACCTCAACAAACTCGTGATCTTATTGAGACTGAGAAACAAAGGCAGTGGAGGCATGAGCACTTTGATATGCTGGAAGCTAAGAGGAGAGAAGTAGAGGAAAGGCAGAAAAGGAAAGCTGAAAAGAAGAGAGACAGGAGGAATAAAGGCAAAGGTGACTCTCGGAAGCATCACAAATCGGGCAAGCTTCCACTGCCAGATCTTTCAATGCCGGATATTCAGGCTACTTGTGATCAAGTATCTTTGGCTTCTCCATCTATCACCCCTACTCCTGCTGACCTTCAGAAGATTATAGACATGCCTCGTTATATTCCCGGACCAGCCAACTTTGGCCTCGTTGATCGATTTCCGAGCCGGTGTCTAAGAGGGACGTATTTCAATTTAGACATATACCCTTCCGACAAGCGGGACATTCTTGAAGAATTCGATAGCTTGAAGGGTAGTATGTTACAGCTTGACATGGCCAAAAGTCAGCTCGAAGTCAAATTAGATATTATCAGAAGCCACGCTGAGAACTAGTTGAGCGAATGGTATACTTTTGCACATGAACTCCAAAGAGTTAACGAAGTCAGCATCAATCAAATTGCCAAATTAGAGAATGACAAAGCTAAGCTGATCAGGGTTATAAGGTCACAGGAGAAGACTATTGCATCTTCTACTCAAAGGGATACAGATGTAGCAGGTTTAGAGGCTGAGATTAATAGGCTTAATGAGGAACTTCCCGCTACGAAACAAGAGGAAAACATGCTAGCAACACAAGCTCAAAAAGCTCAATCTGCTCAGCAACTTGTCGAGTCTCAACTAGTTATAGAAAAGAGTGCCTCCGCTTCTTATCAGCAAGAGAATATGACTCTCCAACATAAGATTTCTTCTCAAAGTCTGGCTCTTGAAGCGCTAGCCAATAACGTTGAATTCCTTGAAGAGGATAAAGCTAAAGCTGTGGCCACTTACAAGAAAGTTAAGGCGAAGGCTGAAGATACCTTATCCAAATTCTATGTTTATAACGTCATGGGCCATCGTAGTTTGCATTATTTGGGAAAGGATTTCGTTGAAACTTTAGCTTTTGTCTGAGAAGTGGTACTTAAGATTGATGGAGCCAATCGCGGTTAGGATGATCTTATTGAGGATCTCTTAGATGAAGAATCCAGCGAGGCCTTAGCCGAAGGGAAGATTTTGCTAAAGAAAAAGCAAGGATTGCTAAGTGACCAAGCGGGGCCTTCTAGAGAGTAAGCCCAGGATGCAAAAAATGTTGATGCCCCTAATCTTCCTGGCAGTGTTGAAGCTTCTGGTTCCCATACTTCAATTAATCCTCCCGCTGCTCTCAAAGAAAAGGATACAGTTACTAAGGAACATAATGTTGATGGAGGTATTTCTGAAGAGCATAACGAAGATGATAAGGATGACGATGACAATGATGCAGATAGGTTTGATGTCGATGAGAACATATATATTCAAGCAAGTCTTATAGCCACAGGTAAATTGAAATTATCCACACTCTGCTATACTTAGACTGCTTATGCCCTTCACCTGGGACATCTGCATTTCGTGCTCACTGTTCATCTGTTTTAGGTCTAATCTCACCACCATCTTCTCTGCACGAAAGACAATGATGACTGAAGCTATTATAACTGATTCAACTTTGATGTCAGTTCCTCTTTCCCCAGTCATCACTCCTCCTCCTGGCGATGCATTCCTTCTTGCTTTTACCACTCCAGGCTTTCAAGATACTCAGATTCCTGCAATTGTTGACTTGGGTGATGACGTTACCTACATCCCAAGTGACGAAGATTCTGACCATACTGGCGAGACTCTAGACAAGGAGGATGATGATCCGAAAAAGAAAAAAATTCAAGCCATCACCAACTTCAGGGCGCAAAAGAAACAAGGGCGCTGCTCAAAAGAAAGGAATCATAACTTTGTCCTCCTAAGAAAGTCCCAGTGGTCCAGTGATCAAGGATGGGAAACAACTAGCTAGTTATCCTCCTCCTTCCTCCACTAAGCCTTCTTTAAGGTCTGGTGGTAAGAAGAAGTAGTGTTCATGATCAGCTTGCTTTAGTTCCTTGATTACTTTCTTTTGTGTATTTCACTTAAATCGGTTGTATATGCGAGTGTCGATCCTCACTTATCACTTCATACTCCTTAATTTACGCACATTTATGTCTGAGACATTTGTACTTGACTTGTGATTGACTCTGTGTTGTTGCAATGAAACTGTGTTCTGCTTTTCGTAATTAAACTTTTTACTTTAGCTTTGTCGTACTTTCTTGTATTGTATTCCACACCTGTTTTCTTTACATGCTTACAACACAAGTTTTCTATATCATAAGTCATTTTTTATTGCAATGCATGGTGTTATAATGATCTTGTGGTACATTTTTTTTAAAATAATGATCTTTTCAATTGTAGCCACATATCATTACTAGCTGGATCTACTTGATCAATATTATTGAATTTTACTGATTTTGTCTGGGGCAGCACTTGAGACTTCTTTTCAGTGAATAACCCCTTTTTGTGTTTACCACTATATTGAAGTCCTTATCCATTTCAAGGGATTCAACTTTGTTGATCGGAGTAGTCCTTGCAAGCGTTAAGCCTTTTTGTTTAGTGTAAAGTTGTGACGAGCTTATGGTACGCTTAACTGAACATTATTGATTTATCTTAATACGCAAGTGATGCCCCCATACCAAAGTTTGTCACAAACTTCAAAGGTTAGGTGTGATCGACTATATTTGGAATCTTTTGGTCATGTGCTTTTGCCATCACATTCGTGATTTCCTAGTTTGCTCATGACCTAAGGATTTTTAACTTACTTAATCAAACTCAAACCTTAAATGAAAAGGAATTTTTGTTTTTGTGGCCCTGCTTGAGAGGTCTTATATTTTTAGTATATTCAATCATGTTTCTCGCTAACTTGACAGTCCAGGCCCTTTGGAGATTAGATTTGAACATATTCCCCCGGGGAGGTCTTGATTTTTGTGCCTCCGAAGAGGTCTTTTGAATCCACCAATAACCGAATTTGGAAGGCCTGGCTTAAGGTCGGATGCCCCCGAAGAGGTCTTTTGAGTCTGGCACTAACCGAATTTGGAAGACCCGGCTTATGGTTAGTTGCCCCCGAAGAGGTCTTTTGAGTGCGCCACTAACTGAATTTGGAAGACCCGACTTATGGTTGGATGCCTCTAAAGAGATCTTTTTAGTCTGCCACTAACCGAATTTGGAAGAACCATCTTATGTTCGAATGCCCCCGAAGAGGTCTTTCAAGTCCACCAATAACCGAATTTGGAAGACCCTTCTTGTGGTCAGATGCCCCCAAACAGGTATTTTGAGTCTGCCACTAACCGAATTTAGAAGACCCGGCTTATGGTCGGATGCCTTCGAAAAGGTCTTTTGAGTCCCAGTGTTTGTCGCAATCGCGTCAAGTATTACTGGCGCTGACGACTGGCTTGGGTGTCTCCTGAGAGGTCTTTAGTTTGGGGTTGCATCGGTTCACGGGGTGGACGCTAGTTTATTTATCGGGTTTTATCATGATTTGTAGAACTAGGGTCCTGGATCTTGCAATTAAGAAGTGCCCTTACGGTGAAACTTACGACTTCGTTTGTAGTCTGAACATTGCATCATTTGACCGTTCGGCTCCTGGTGTCCCTTATTTGCAAGGCTATACTCCACACCTTCGTATTTGTTGCGAATGATGTTTTGAGTGCTAGACGCTTGAATTGCCCCAATTAGGATGTGCTGTAATTGTAACACCCCACGTCCATTAATGTCACTCACAAAGGGAAAGCATTAACTTTCATGGAGCATTATGAGTGTATAAAACAAAACATCACAAGACAGATATATAAAATGGTACTTCAAAATTTAAAATAACTTCATTGCAGCGTAAATTGAACATAGTTTGGTTACAACATCAAAACCCAATACTAAAGTCAAGTACACAAATATCCATCTCGGACAAATTATTATCAGAGTATATAAAAATAAAAGCATAATCCCACTCCAAATAGCCATATGAAAAAGGGATAATGCTGAGCAAAACTTTCATCACTTCCAAGCACTTCCAGCAGAAAGAAAGAAATTTGAGTCAAGCTCCACTAATCCCACCCTGAGGGGGGGGGGAGGAAAGAAAAGAGGCGAAACAAAACGAGGTCAGACATGAAGTCTGGCGAGTCCAGTGACTTTAACTATATAATTCAAAAAGTAACAGGATAAGACATAAACTGAATATGAGAAATGACTATAACATAAACAGATATGATAAGGTGAACGATATAACATTGATTATGCTTCTAATCACTATAAGATAATTCCTACACTACACCAATGCTAATTACACCGCATCATTACTAGTCCCATACTGAAAGTTGATCCCTCTTACTAATCATAGTAATAATAATAATAATGGTAGTTTCATGTACTCCTAGCTGCTATCGTAGGTGCCGCCTTCTCCTACCTCCGCTAGTTGTACCCACTGCCCTCCCCATTCTAATTACAACATTTGTTCATAGTATGGTAGTTTCTTGTACTCATAGCTACTGTCATAGGTGCCATCTGCTCCTATCTCCACTAGTTGTACCCACTACCCTTCCCATTCGTTTGGCTCCCTAACTCGTAGATACCCGTGCTGGTCCCACAGTAGGGTGTATCACTCCCTAAAGTGGCAACCCGAAGAATGCACGGCTTATACCTACACGATGCAACAACGTCTTACCTACCGGCCCAGACCCACGCACGCACATGACTCCATTGGACTTGCGTTGCCATCGCTAACTCGTTTGACCTCTTACAATCAATCCCAGTAAGTGTGTCCCGTCCTCGACCTAGTTCGAGCTCGCATAGATACAAAATGGGTTACTGGTTGAAAATGGTCCTTACCTTGACACAAGCTTCCCACCTATGCTTGGTCCTCACTAGGATTTCCCACTTAACCCTCTTATTATAATTCCCATGTTTTCCCACATGTCTCACCTTGGTTAAGTGCTTTAATTAGGTTTCACATGTCACCCATGTCACCCACTTAAACCTTTTATTATACCCATGTCTTCTTACATGTTTCACCTTGGTTAAGTGTTTCTAGTTATATCTCACATGTCACCCATGTCTTACTACATGTCTTATCTTGGTTAAGTGTTTATTATTTATCTACCCAGTTGACTTAACCCTATCCACTTCGTTCATGTAATATTGGTTAAGTTGTCATCTCACACCGGCTAACTTAACCCCACCCACCTAACATGTTTAAGGTATCATATTCATTTTGATTAGCATTAATTAGTTATTAACGCATAGACCTTTCACATTAAGTCGATTGCTTGTGGCCGTTGGATGTTCCGGGCAGACTTCTGCCACAAGCCATACTTAACCTCGTGTCTAAGCATCTTTTAGTTATGCCTACGACCTCTCACATTAGACTGACTGTTTGCGGTTGTTGGTTAGGTCGATTGGTTCCGGGCAGGCTTCTACCGCAAATGGAGTCTAACCTCAAGTCTCAACATGCTTATCTTAGCCAATTTATTTATTTTCAGTTTATGCCAATTTCAGGCTAATTATGTCAATTACCCAAAATCCCTCATTAAAATTATGATTATAATTTAAATCCAAATTAGGCCAATAATCTTACGTATACATGTCATGCCAAATTATGCCCAAATTACTTTGCGTTCATTGTTATTAACAATCTATGCCAAATCCCATGTATACAAATTGTACCAATTCATGCCACAAATAAATTACATGATTACAAACCAATTTATGCCAATTACGTATTATTCAATAATTTCCCCAATCTTTTCCCACAACATTCCCATGCTATCCGTACAAACAATTCAACGTAATATGTTAGGCTCGCAGTTAGCCTAATCTCATAAAAAGGAAAAGAAAAGAAGGGAAGAGAATTAAAGCACCAAAACTGACATAACACATAAAATAGACCCAATAACGTATGGGATATAGACTTTGGGTATGAATAATAAATAGATCCAATAAGCATATGGAATATAAACTGGCATAGAATAATTACATAGATCCAATAAGCATATGGAACACAAACTGGCATAGAACAATGACATAGATCTAATAAGCATATGGATCATGAACTGGCATAGTATAATAACATAGATCTAATAAGCAAATATGAACTGGCATAGAACAATAGATCCAATAAGCATATATGAACTGACATAATAAAAGAGATCTCATAAAATAGATCTAATAAGCGTATGAACTGGCATAGATCTAATAAGCATGTGAACTAACATAATAAAATAGATCTAATAAGCATATGATCTTGGCATAATAAAATAGATCTCATTAAGCGTACGAATTAGCATCATAAAATAGATCTAATTAAACATATGAACTTGCATCATAAAGTAGATCTAATTAAACATATGAACTGGCATCATAAAATAGATCTAATTAAACATACAAACTTGCATCATAAAATAGATCCAATTAAACATATGAACTGGCATCATAAAATAGATCTAATTAATAATATGAACTTGCATCATAAAATAGATCTAATTAAACATATGAACTTGCATCATAAAATAGTTCTAATTAAACATACGAACTTGCATCATAAAATAGATCTAATTAAACATATGAACTGGCATCATAAAAGAGATCTAATTAAACATATGATTCATCTCACACTCATATTCATAAAATCCAATCCACAAACTTATCACAATTACTTTTAATTAATTATTTGTGAAAGCAACGTGGACTCACAGTGGAAGAAGAGAAAGTAGATCTGAACTCTGTACTCTGAA
This sequence comes from Allium sativum, assembly GCA_030737875.1. Taxonomy (NCBI): domain Eukaryota; kingdom Viridiplantae; phylum Streptophyta; class Magnoliopsida; order Asparagales; family Amaryllidaceae; genus Allium; species Allium sativum. The sequence continues at coordinate 16,146 of JASFAX010005043.1, read as the reverse complement.
TTTGACTAGCTAAACTGTTGTTGTAGAATTCTATTCTTATCTTCCAATATGAATTACTCCTATTTAGATTTACTTTAGCATAGAAGAAAGGCTAGTTTAGGTTGCGGCAGCATGGAGGTGTATGAATTAGTGTATTGTGAATTAGGTTTAGGTCCAGGTATGTTTATATAGTTGTAGTGAGTGAATTAGGGCCTTTAGATCTGACTAGGATTCATCTAAACCATTCAGATTAAAAAGACAAATCACTCAGCCAACCAGAAGAGGCCACGTCATCCCTAAAACTCAAAAATCTTCATTAACCAATAAAAATGCGCCATGTGTGCAATATGATGCGCAGCAGCAGGGTTGTTGACACCCACATGTCATATATATATATATATATAAATATATATATTTATATATATTTATCTTTCTTTTTAACTATCTTTTCAATTAACCCTTTTCACACTAAATCGCTTTTTTAGTTGAACTGTGTTCACACTAAGCCGCTTCTTAGCCATTCCCATAAAACAAAAATATGGCACTAGCAGGAATTGAACTCGGAACCTCTTGTATACAAGTCATGTGTTCTAACCAAATGAGCCACTAAGTCTTTTGTTTATAAACCTTAGAACAATGCTAAACATTATTCTTTTCTCATTCCTCTTTTTCATGTTTTGCGACATTTAATTTAAGGACATTCCCCTAAAACAAAAATATGGCACTGGCAGGGATTGAACTTAGAACCTCTTGTATACAAGTCATGTGTTCTAACCAAATGAGCCATTAAGTCTTTTGTTTATAAACCTTAGAACAATGCTAAACATTATTCTTTTCTTATTCCTCTTTTTCATGTTTTGTTGCGACATTTAATTCAAAGATATCCTTTTCTATCCTAAATTGGTTTTTGCAAACCATAGGTCTAAACTAAGTAGAAAATCGCCACGAACGCGATGACGCTAATTTCGTGACCAAATTCCTAAAGCTCTTCAAATTTCCTTTTTATTTCTATTTAATTTTTTGCATGTATTTCTTCGCATTTCATGTATTACATTTAATTTCTTTTATTAATATTTTTCCTTCGTTTCACTGCATGAACTTATTACATGCAATTTTATTGTCATTATTTAATTTTTCTCTTAAATATATCTATACAATACGTATACATATTTCCACATTTTTAATTTCATTAAAAATGCGGGGTGTTACAGTAATGGTCACCAGACTTTACTAGGTCATGGATGCGTCAACGTTCTTTCAGGGGACCTGCAATCAAAATCCAATTTTAGAAACTTGTAAATAATTAACAAGAATTTGCAAATGTACGATTTAGGAAAGCAAGGCAATTTCTTTCAATAATATGTGCTAAGTTTGTCTATTATACTTGTAGAGTATTTACAACTTTTTACAAGACACATGAAAGAAATTTCAAGAAAAGTATCGGCGAAGGTGAATGCTGTTCCAGGCTCTAGGAATTTCAATCCCATTCGTCATCTTTTGCTTGATCGTGCCATCTAAGAGCTTTTGGCTTATTATGTAAGGTCCTTCCTAGTTGGGTCCAAAAACACCAGTTCCTGTCAAGACTCTTTTCAGAATAAGGTCCCCAATTTCCAGTGTCCTTTATTTGATTTTAGAATTGAAATGCCTGGCAACCCTTCTTTGATGAGCAGCGGCTTCTCGCCTTCTTTCTTTGAGCAAATCCAGCACTTCAAGTTGTATCTTCTCATTCTCATGTTGGTTGAAGTGAATTCTGCGGTGAGTGGGAATTTCCAGCTCTACTGGAATCATAGCTTCAGATCCAAATGCAAGGGAGAACGTAGTGTGCACAGTCGCAGTTTTATGAGTTGTACGATACACCCATAGTGCAAATGGAAGATCTTCTACTCAACCACTTTTAGCCTTCTCGAGGCGTTTCTTGATGGTTGACTTTAAAATTTTATTCACTGCTTCAACTTGCCTGTTTCCCTGTAGATGAGCAACGGCTGGAAAATTCTTTTTAATCTTGTATCCGGCACAGAAATTCTTGAACTCATCACTTTTTAATTGAGCCCCATTGTCCATGATTATTTTCTATGGCACACCAAATCTGCAGATGATTTTCTTCAAGAAAAAGTTGATAACTTTCTTCAAAGTGATGGTGGCCAGTGGCTCTGCTTCAGCCCACTTGGTGAAATAATCGATGGCTACAATGGCGTACTTCATGTTTGACTTGGCTGTAGGTAAGGCTTCAATTAGATTGATGCTCCAGACAGCAAATGGCCTTGGACTAACCATTTGAGTCAATGTTGTAGGTGGTGCTGTTGGAATTTTTGCGAATCTCTGGCACTTATCACACTTTTTAGCATAGGTCATAACATCTAGGTTCACATTAGGCCAGAAGTAGCCAAATCACGGTACTTTCTTGGCCAATGTCTGTTCGCCTGTGTGTCCCCCATATCCCCCACATTCACCTTCACGTAATTCTATTAGGATTGCTTTGGATTCTTCTTTAGTCACGCAAACCGAAGAAGGGGCGTGGAAAAACCCCGTCTGTACAATCTTCCATCTTGGATGAGATATAATGGAGCATTATGCAAAAATATCGCCACTTCTTAGAATCCTATGGAAGTGTCCCGTTGAGGAGATACTCTTTGAATGGAGCCATCCATGAGATTGGCTCTTCATCAGTCTTCATAACCCAGTCAACGTATGCATCTTCAATACTGGGATTTGAAAGAACTTCAACGCGCACTAATCCCAGTATTTGAGCATCTCCGAAGCTGACACATCTAGCGAATGAATCAGCTCTCATGTTTTCTTCCCTTGGAATATGAGATATTGTTTAGTAATCAAGGTTATCGAGTAGTTCCCAAGCTTTAGAAAGGTAAGCAGGAAGATTTTCGACCTTAGCTTGGAATTCTTGTCGGACTTGATATACTACTATCTGTTAGTCATTGAGAATTTGTAGAGATTTTAAGTTCAACTCTTTTTCCAGCTTCAATCCTACAATTAGAGCTTCATATTCAGCTTCGCTGTTGGTTGATGGGAATTCCAATCTTAAAGCATAACATAGAGGATGGACTTTAGGAGTTTACACAATAACCCCTTCCCCCGAGCAGTAATCATTTTTGGACCCATCAATGAACAACTTCCATCTCATGATTGCTTCAACTGATTCCTCCATCTCTTCCCCTCTATCAGTGAATTCTACAATGAAATCGGCTAAAGCCAGCCAATCTATAGCTCTTCGAGGGTGATAAGTGATGTCATATTGGCTAAGCTCAATATTCCACTTCAATAGTCTTCCCGAAGTTTCTGGGCGAAAGAGAACTTGCTTTAGCGGCTGATAGGTAAGAACTTTGATAGAGTGGGATTATAATTATGGCCTTGGTTTCTTTAAGGCGATGAGCAGACAATATGCAAGCTTCTCCAACTTGGGATATTTCAGCTCTACCCCAGCAATCCTTTTGCTGATGTAGTAAACCGTCCATTGAACCTTCGCACCATCCCGGACAAGTGCAGCGCTCAATGCATGAGATGAGACAGCCAAGCATAGGAACGTTTCTTCTCCATCTTAAGGTTTTGAAAACATCGGTGGCAACTCCATGTGTTTGGTCAACTCTTCGAAGGTTGTTTGGCATTCAGCAGTCCAATGGAAATCTTTCTTTCCTTTCTTCAAAGCATCAAAGAGTGGAATGCATCGATCCGTGGCCTTAGAGATAAATCGATTAAGCGCAGCTACCTTCCTATCCAGACTTTGAAGTTCTCTCTTTGTTCTGGGAGCTCGCATATCTCGCAAAGCAATAACTTGAGCAGGATTGGCCTCTATTCCCCTGGCATTGACAATGAATCCGAGGAACTTTCCCGATGCGACTCCGAATGAGCATTTGAGTGGATTCAGCTTCATTGCATACTTCCCGAGGATATGGAACATTTCCGCCAAGTTCTCTAAGTGATTGCCAGCTTTCTTTGATTTTACCAGCATATCGTCTAGGTAGACTTCCATTGTTTTCCCAATTTGTGACTCGAACATGGAATTCCCAAGACATTGGTATGTTGGTTCTGCATTTTTTAGTCCGAACAACATGACCTTATAATAATATAATCCCCTGTCTGTTATGAAACTTATGTTTTCTTCATATGGCTTATACATCATTATCTGATTATATCCGGATTAGGCTTCCATGAAAGACAAAAGCTCATGCCCGGCGGTTGCATCAACAAATTAATCAATTCTGGGCAGTGGGAAACTATCTTCGGGGCATGCGTTGTTGAGGTCTGAAAAATCGATGCATATCCTCCATTTGCCATTAGACTTTTTAACAAGGACCAGATTAGACACCCAATCAGGATATGTGGATTCTTTTATAAAGTCAATTTCGAGTAACCGATACACTTCTTGCTTTGATGCTTTAGATCTTTTGGGTCCTTGAGTTCATCTTTTTTAGTTTTATTAGAGTCATACTTGAATTAATATCCAATTTATATACTATTACATCAGATGAAATTCCATACATATCAGAATGAGTCCAAGAAAAAACATCAAAATTTGCTTTTAAAAACATAGTTAATTCTTTTTGAAACTTCAGGCCCAGTTAGGAACCTATTTTCAACACTTCGTCAGGATCTTTGTCATGAACCGGAATCAGGATTGTGGCTTCAATTGGCACCGCCCTACTCTCCACCACACTAGCTTTTCTTGGGTCCATTTCTTTTTGAGCTCTGTTGTGCTCGCCGGTGCAAGGGCGCCGCCCTAGTTGCTATAAGGCGGTGTCACAAATGCGGAGTGGAGCCTCCGCATTCTTCCTTGTCTCCTTTTTCTTGATTTCGACTAGCTCTTCCATATAGCACTCTCTGGCCGGTTTTTGATCTCCCTTTATCACGCCAATTCCATTTTCTGTTGAAGATTTCATGGTCATACACTATGGGGCTAGCGCAATTTTGAATCCAGCCAGAGTAGGCCTTCCAAAAAAAGCGTTGTACGCTGAAAGTTCATCAACAATTACAGAGGTTTGAATCATAGCCACCTTTCGGTTTCCTTCACCAAGTTCAACTAGCAGATCTATCACATCGATTGGCTGTGTTGGTTGCCCTGTGAACCCGTGAATCTTGTTCTGACATGCTCACACGTTTGACATGGGGATGTTCATTTTATTGAAAGCATTAATGAAAAGTACATTTACAGACGCTCGACTATCTACTAGAACCGTCCTGACCATAGACGGCCCTATGCCTACAGCAACCACCATTGAATCAACCGTTGGTGTTAATAGTCCATCTGAATCCCTATCTCTGAACACTAAGTCTTCTCCTGACGCCTTTGGCAATTTGACGGGGAATGAATTGTTGAGGACCACATAGCCTTCTTCCTGTGGAGGATTATTCAGCTCATCAGCGTATTTCACGTAATCTCCCAGCTTCTTCCAGCTAGGTGGGGACCACCTGAGATTGTGTATATAATTGGCTTTGGGTTGACAGGAGTTAGAGCCTTTTCTACTGGGGGGTTGCTTTGCGCTTGTGTATTCTGAGAATTCTGAGGGTTCTTCACATACTGCTACAACCTGTTTTTCCGTATTAGTTCCTTACTAGGTTCTTTAAATGTCTACACTCATTAGTATTGTCGCCCGGCTGGTTGTGGAACCTACAAAACCTTCCTGAGTTTGCATTAACATCGCTGATTTTCATAAGTTTCGGAGTTGGGAAGTTTTCAGTGTCCTTTGTGGCCATATAGACATTCTCCAATGTGTCGTTGAGTGGGGTCAACTCTGAGTTCTTAAAGAAGAGGAGCCTCTTATTGCCCTTATTGTGTTTGTTGTCATTACCCCTCTTTTAGCCTCTAGAGTTCTTTTGGCCACCCTACATATTATTGTCTTTCTTTTCAGGTTGCGCGTTGCTTTCAGGAATATCTAGAGCGTAAGCTGGATCTTCGTCCACGCTTATATACTCTTCGGCTTTATCATACAACTGCTGTAACGACCTGGAATTTTCAACCATTTGAATTCGAATATTTAAATTAGTTTTGAATATTATATTAGAATATTAATGAATTTTAATATTGAATTTGTTTATTAAATGACGATCGAATGTTTATATTTATATTTAATTTAAAACGAGTTCGTAACGACGTGGTAGTTCGCAATATTGAGTTTTGAACTTCCATTGAATATACGGAGTCCGTTCTAAGTCGGAATTCTGTGAAACAAGAAACATTTGGATTGGTGTGATTATAATTTTCTAGTGAAAGAGAAAAATCGAGTTTTCATGTTATAGATTTTGTGTTATGTCCAAATCAAAATTTAAAATAGTCGCTATAGATTCTTATATAAATTATAACGTTTATTTAACTTATTTAAAAGGAAATTTTATACATCGTACAACTCAAAAATGTTAATATCGAGTTATAATTCCACATTTTTTAAATCTGAAGTGATATGTTATTTTATTTGGATATATACACGATGATAATAATTTATTATTATTAAATATAATTGTTTTGTCATTTATTTATATTTTAACGATATTATATAAGTCGTAGAAATAATTATTTTTCAAACGACCTCCATTTCCGATGAAACAAATTTTATTGGAATACGTACAGTTAGTAATTGCTATATTTCCAGTTTGGTGTCAATTGGAGTTTTTTATCAGTAGACAAAATTTAAATGTGAACAGATAAATAAATTGAAATTTAAAATAACTTCATTATGCGAACGGAGTCCGTTTTCAGCAAAATTAAATCCGCTGGGACCGGAACGTTGAGACATAGCGGTGTATCCATTTTCAGTGTGTTTGAAGTTGATAAACGACGATGCGTATATTTTACATTAAATGTTAAATCGTGGTAGAAGTTAAACTAACTGTATATATATATACACACACACACACACATATCTAAACAAAGAAAGATAAAATAAAATAAAAATATGATCAAAACCTTTACCTTCATGTGAAGTAAAAACATTTACTTAACCTCTAAGGAATGGAGGTACAACATCTAACACTATCACCCTAACATGCATCCTATACATACATACATACATACATACACACACACACACACACATATATATATATATATATATATATATATATATATATATATATAAATCAAATATATATATTACATTGGATTAGCTGCAAAGCTATATGTGCCTCATCCTGTCCACGCAACCTATTGGACTTAACAACTCGTGCACATCTAATCTTCTGCCTACTACCCAATGGTGTAAATCACGCACAACTTATATAAAGTAAAACAAATGCGAACTTAAAATATACCATGTAGCCTTAAATACACAAATGCACATGCTACCTTACATTCTACTCTACTAAATTATAGACCAACATGCACACACATAGTCAGTATGTTGTACATATAGGCCCTGTTAACAAAATGAAATATCAACTCAGCTAAGGTCCTTTTCCCTTTCGATTTTCACTTCACTGCAAACCTAAACTGCATGCTTATCCATCCTATAAGCAAATTCCTTCACTACCAAGGTATTTTGAACCGTGCATGCCAAGGCTTTTCAAGCTATAAAAACCGTACTAACTTCGTCTCATTCAGCTAAGGAAAAATGACAGTATAATGGCTTTCGAAAAAAATCAAATCTAAACCGGTCTAGTAATTTACCAAGGAGGATGGGGAAAGACACTCCGAAAGTCAGAGAAAGGGCGCGTGTGATATAGTATGGCGCGAACTATAGCCGTGAAAGATGGGTCTAATGGGGAGTTGCTAGTAGAGATTTGCTGTGACAGGGGATTTGAGGCAGTGGTAGATGCGGATGGGGTCAGACGCGAACAGGTTTAGACCCGAACAGTAGTGAGAAGCCACGACAAACGGTTGATGTGGGCAAGAAAAGAGTTGGCGCACGGACCTGGAAAAATTATGGGGAGGCTGAACTACGTAGTATGATTCCCATATTGGGACTTCGATGGAGTTGCTGTCCGTATGTGGGGTCCGGGATGGTCGGAGGTTCTAATGGGTCGATGAGCTGCGTTGGATGGCAGTGGGTTTCCGGTGAAGTGGAAGCGGTAGCACGACAGTGCGGTGCCGATGAGGTGGGGTATGGTTCAGGGAAGAAAAACTCGCGGTTTCATATACAATATCTTTAAAGGAGAAGTGGACAGACATGGTTAATTTAATTCATAAATTAGTCAAGAATGGTGGCAAGCTTTGGTTTTCGGTGGCATGCATAGTTTTTCTAAGTAGAATGAATGGGTTACATGAAGCATTAAAGTGGGAAGGTGTATTGGTGAGAATAAATGATAACGTGGGGAAAAGAAGGGGGATCTGCCTGTTTCCTTTTTGAGCAGCATTATATATTAAGCGGGGAGATGGGCCGGGTTAGCTGAAGTCTTCGCGTGGATATAGAAGCAAGAATTTTTGATAATAAATTTTAATTTGGGTAAGGTTTTAATAAAAGAAAGTAAAGTTAGATAATATTAATTTATTTAATTTCCATAATACCTGTAATAACTGTAACATTCACATTTGTAATAAGAATAAGATAAAATCGAAAACGTTGAAACCGTGCTGACGAACTTTTCATACTAGAGCCAGATTGAACGAAGATGAAAATAGCTGGGGTTTTAATTATATTAAACGCCCGTTTAATATAATGAAAATGAACTGTTTCGACGATGGAAACCAAGGTGAGTTAAACTCACTCAGTTGTCCCACTTATAATTATCAAAAGTCGGGTTTATTATTTGTGTGCTATATTTGCTAAATGTTGGTTGATTTGATGGTTGTCTGGATGTTTGTAAATTATTTTATATCTTTTATTTAAATTAAACATTAGTTCAATTTAAATGAAATAAAATCATTAATATCAATGATTATTTCCAAACGAGGTAACTTAACTTGTTGGTTACGTTTATAACAATATAAACGTATTTAAATTAAGTTGGATGCTTGAATTATTATTTTGGTTGGACCACTATCAGTTGAATTGATTATTTATTTGCATATGACCATTATATGAACTGTTTAATGAACATGATTGGATTATTGACTTGATGATTGTTTGTTGAATCTAAATTCAACATTTGTTTAGTTATTAACAAATGGGTGATATTGATTGAGGAATCTATAATAGATGGCCAAAATACAAACTGTTTTACAAAGATTGATTTACCATCAGGTAAATCTACAGAAATGAAGTTATGAAATTTATTTTATAACTGAATATGGATTATTTTTAATATGTTATTTTAAATGAAGTTTATAAAAAAAGAAGTGAACAAACCCCATATATGTTGATTGTTTTAACCGCCAACCACCATTTTTGTACCAAAATCTACCGTGTGCGAAGCATGTGCCACATCTTGATTATTAAATGATTTATAAAACTAATTATTATATTACTCGAATGGATAAGCAAGTGTGCAATGATTAATGTAACGATTTATATTTGAGATTAATTGTTTTCTAGTAACAATTAAAATGAGATTATTTAGAAATAGACTATTGTTTATTTAATAATAATAAAAGTTAATGAGATTATTTGAATTGATAATATTATGTTATTAATTAATTTAAAGACGAGTTAGAGTTGATCAACGGGTTAATCATGTTTTAAAAATTAACCAAGCCAACTGTTTTTAACGGAAATTGATTATTAATTTATGTCGATTAATCTAATGAAATAATTTAGCGAACAATGGTATAACTTAATAAGAATTAAAAAGGAAATTGGATATTGATTCCAGTTAATGATAAAGTAAATTAATGATAATTTAAAGGAATCTTTTCTTAAATGAAGTTCATTTAAGCAGGTTAGAAATGAAACATAATTGAGTTTTAAAAGGGAATTTACGAAGGAGTTCATATCTAAACCAGGTTCAGTAAACTAAGTCATAAAGGGATTTTAGGCGAATACGATAAGTTGGAAATGAATGATTACTTAATATTTGAATTAAGTAAGGGGAGCCAAGATGAAAAAGGGTTTGATATTAAACCATAATTATATAAATAAGTTTATAAAAAGAGATGTGAAGTAAAATGTTAATTTTGAATTAACGTTACTGGAAAATGGCATTTAAGTGAAATGGATGAGAATTGAAATAAGATTGCCCAGAGCGAATGATTAAAAGGGTTAGAAAAGGGTTTTTTCTAATTGAATTTGGTAAAAGATTTAGACGTGGGATTTGTAATAAAGATCGAAAAAAAAACAAATAGTAAAAGAAGTAAAGATCTAAAAGTTCATGTTCTAGTAATCATTTATTTAATAAATGTACTAATAATAATATATTTTAATAGGAGATTTCAAAAGTCAGAAGGCTTTATAAAACCGTATTTTAAATAAAATAGTGAAGTAGGATTTGTTTATATTAGAACGAATATGGGTTTTTGAATTACAATGCATATCTAACTTAAGATAAGAATGTTGTTGATCAAGGTCTGAGAGGTAATTAGAATACCCTAACTTGAGTGACTTTAGGATTATCAAAAGATGATATTAGTTGCAATGATAAAGATGTTAGAAGAGATTTATTTTGAGAATATATAATGCTACATCACTTGAAAGATTTGAGGATAGATAATGAGATTCCAAAATAAAAGAAATAAAAAATTGGAAGAAATGTATATTGATATTTCCAAAGTAGCAGAAGTAAAAAGGGCTTGAGTATACGAAACTATATTCCCATAATAAAAGAAATAAAAAGGGATATTTGTGGAAATATAACGATATTTTCGAAATAAAGAGATGAGATTTAGAATGGATTTATTCTAAAAGGGTAAGTGACGATTATGGTGTTCAAATAACGAAACAAAAGGAGATTTTGTGATGATTGTTTTATGAAGGATAAGTTGAATTGATTTCCCACTCATAGATGTTATAGAAAATGGTTTGAAATGATAGCTAACGAGAAACTATATATGATTTTAAGATATTTTTATGTATAGAAATAAAATGGATCAAGAATATTAATATATTGTAACTAATATATTACTTTGGTATTACGACCAATATATTATTTTAAAGGCCAAGTGACGCTGTATTCTGATCCAATGGCCCTATTTTATTTTTATGGCTGTTTATTTTGATAGTTAAATAACCGACTATCAAAATCATGCCCAATGCACTGTTGGTACGGAAAGACCGGGATCGAATTTATATTCGAAAACCATTCCGAACCAGCAAATACGTGAAAGGTACTGATTGAAGATGGAGCAATGGAAGACCGTAAATCTTCATGAGCGGAAGGACCATTGTTAAATATCAATGGCTGGTCCCTAGAGTTAACAATGATTTTATCATGATTGGAATCTACGGATTGTGTGGACTACTCACTACTGATCTTTAGGGTGATTCGTATGATGTGGTAGGAGGGTGCCTTCGGTTCATCCTGTTCCTGGATGACTTGTATGGACGAATATCTGACAGAGTATTTTCAACGGGGTCACGAACGTTGATTTCTTCAAACGTGTCATAGTTGGGTAGCTCCCAACTAAGGTATTTTTATGGATGTCAATTAGTGATACCTGGCGGATTTGACGATGTGGCATCCAAAGTGAACGGTGGCCAGATGTTCTAAAGGTAAATTCTAACCTCAATCCTCATCAACTGGGAAATTACAAAAATCGGGCAGGCAGCATGGCTATGTGGGTCGCTCCAATTAGGGTGTATAATCACCTATCTAGAGAAATTCCTTTTGCTTCTTTAATCTATTTCGATGTTGTCCCTTTCGGGAAATAGTGGTTTGAGACCAACTGTTGGTGATATACATTCGATATACTCAAGCGAAATGAGTGGATTTGGTCTTACGATTATCTTTTTCTTGAAAGGATTTTAACTTTAAAATCAAGTTGGATGACACCCTTAAACTTGGCGAGTTTTCTCACTCTGGTTCACCAGATTGACCCATTGTTTGAAATGCTCGGGTTAGACCGGGTTGTACAGATTCAGGTTATCAGATGCTGTGAAATCCAAAGACGAGCTGAAGGAGTTCGAACATATGATGTATACCGTTATTATTCTGCTGTGTGTTATATATATGATGTTATAGAAAACGTTTGGATCGGCAACCTCCTGAACGGAATTATCCCGATTCGAATTTGAAGAAGAAGAACCCGCTTTTTCCGTATGAGCAGTTTGAGTAGGTTTAGCACGGGTGGCATTAACGGTAATTTTTGCTGTAGCAGCTTGAAGAGCGAACATGGATTCTAACTTTTCAACATAGCGTTTGTTGAGGTATCTATCTGACTCGTCAATCCTGCGGCAACCTCATCCAATTCTTTCCTTGTTACGACAGCTCCAACTCTAGAGGTCTCACCATCTTCAAAGTTGTTGGTAAGAGGCGTAGCGTAATTGGCGAGATTGTTGGTCTCTTCAACGGTCTTACTAGTGGTTTTCATTGGTCGACCCACCTCAAACAAGGCTTTAAACTTTGAAGAAAGTTTGTTGATTAGCTTGAACTTTAGATTTGGAAGATCTATAGGAGGAACGAGCTCCAAACTTTATCTCCACAAATGACTTAGAGAAAGGAAGCATGGCCCCACGGTGGGCGCCAAATGTTTAAACAAAAATTGGTTCAAAAACCAAAGGTACTACGGGAGTACTTCCCTAAATGGTTAGAAATAAGAAAATCAGACCACAATCGCAAAAAGTAAGTAAAACAAATTTTTTTATGGTGGTTTGATCTAAAATAGATCTACATCCACTTTGCCAAGAGTTTTCTTTATCATTTCGAGATTTACAAGGCTTTCATTATCTCTAAGTACATTCATTCACTCTTTTATTCAAGGATTTCACTTTGATCTTTGTAAATTAGCGAAGAAATGGTTAAATCTCTCTAAGTGCAAGGAATACGAAGGAAGATATTCAATCTCTAAGACACTTGAGTGATTTTGGCGGATTCCATAGTGGATTCAGTGTTAGATCTTTGCTTGGAGATGATTGATGATGTTATAATCACTTGGAGTAGTGAAGGAAGCAATTGGGCAGCCTTTCATGGTCTTGGAAATCGGTCCTCATTAAAGTGAAGGTCATGGGGTATTTATAGGAGAGGTTGGAATGAATTGGTGAGCTGAAAATTGTATGTGCAGGCTATGGATCGCTCATGCAGTTAATTATGAAAATGTCACTGCCAGCTGTAGCCAGTTGTCTACTTGACCGACCAGGACGTTGTTCGATCGATCCTTCCAGAGCTCGACCGACCTCATCAGCGTATAACCGACCCTCCAGTGTGCGCGAGCCCCTGTGATGTGTGACCTCTTACAGTGCTCGACCCCTTATGATGCTCGACCCATTGAGATGCTCGACCCATTAAGATGTTCAACCACTTTGTGTTGCTCGATCCATTTATGATGATCGATCCACTTGTTTTTTTATAGATTTAATATATCAACATGCGCTCATCTTTGGATGGATAAACAACATCCTAGCATTATAAAATAGCAGAAATGATCACTTCTAGATTAAATAGAGAAAAAAATGTTAGAACATATTATCATTATAAAATAATAAAACTGCTAATATTACTATGATTTTTTAAGTTTAACATTGCGATTAGAAATGATATATGACACTCGGATTTCATTGATGCATTATGTTATGAAGGAATAACTGAGTAGATATATAATGCTAAATAATACTAGCATTATAAACAAGTGATAATGTTTTACGTTGTTAGCATTTTAAGAATGCAATTAGTTCTGTAACATTCCTTTTATCACTGAAAAACTTCTTATGCTTGCTGATTAAGTATTCCACTTGGAATTAAAAAAATAACAACTAAAGAAAAGTTTTTTCTTAGCGAATCAGGGAACAAAGCACACAAGGAGATAAAAGAGATTACAAGTGCAGGTGAAGATGAAGGATTAAAAGTGGATGGTAAAGACAGACACATTGAAATTCAAAATTATCAAAATAGACAACTGGAGAATGAATTAAAGGTTGTGAAAACAAAGTTGGGAGAAGAAAAGGAGCTAAGAAAAAAAAGAATTAGTTTAGAAAGAAAAAGAATCTCACATGCTAAAATCAGTGCTCCAAAAATCTGATAAGGAACAACAAAATTTGAAAGTTCAGAAAATTTAGAAAATATTACCCCTCCTTCTTTTGACCTTTTAAACACAACAGATTTTGGGACTCATGAAGTGTACAAAAAAGTGGAAAACCAAGAAGAGAAGGGTGCGAGAAGAAGAGGCGAGCGGCTTAAAAAAATAACACCAAGTTCAATGATTCAAAGAGAAAAGGAGGAAGCGAAAATTTGGTTATCAATGTCAATTTGAAGTAGTATACCACAAAAAAAAACGATGAAAATGATAGTGGAATGGTGGAGGAAATAGAAAATGAGAACGAAGAAGAAAGTGAAGAGAATAAAAGAGAAGGTAAAACCCATGATGAAGAGATTGAACAAAATAACAATTAAGATGAGAATGAAGATGAAGCCGAAGAAGAGGAGAATAAAAGAGAAGATGAAGCCGATGGTAAAAAAGAGAATGAAGATGAGACTGAAGATGGAAGTGATCGAAACGATACGCAAGTCGAAGAAAGTGAAGAAAAGAAAAAACTTGTGGAAGAACATGATGAAGTTCAAGATGAACAACCCCTGGATCTTGGAAATTATTCTCGAAGAAGGAAAGCACGTCGCCAAAGAAATATTGTAAAGAGTCCTATATTTCAACTTCTAGCATCACACTGTTAAGACAAGTCCTATATCCGGGAATTTGTAAAATAAATCCTATATAATTATTAAGAGTCCACCCTTCACATTGCCAATTAGTTTTTTGATAATTTGGGGTTCTCTATTATGGTATCAGAGCAGGTTTAATTCGTGTGCACATAACTTACGCACTTATCCACGTCACCTAATAAGATCCACGTGTTAGGCTCAGGATATGCCATACGTGCGGGGGCGTTTTGAGAGAAGTCCCACATTGGGGAATTTGTAAAATAAATCCTATATAACTATTAAGAGTCCACCTTTCACATTGTCAGTTGGTGTTGTGATAATTTGGGGTTCTCTAACACACACAAACAGAACATAACTAGGGCATTCTTTGCATGCAGAGACAAATCAAAGTAAGTATTTTGTACTCATTAAAATCTAAAATTATTAAAAAAAAATCCGTGTTAGTTTATTATTTTGAAATTATAATATTATACAACATAGTAGCATGACGAAATGAAGACAGTAAAAGAGGAGGGATAACAATTGTACAGTCAATGCTAGAAGGACTGTTATTTGGAGAATTTTCAGATGGTCAGGTAAATATTCATGTTGTTAATAAAATGCTAATTTCTCCTAGCATTATGATTTATTTTGATTAAGTAACATAGTGCTTGAGAAATGCTAACTTCTGCTAGTATTATAATAATTTTCTTGATAATGCAAAATGTTGTTCATAAAATGCTAACTTCTACGAGCATTTTGATTTTTATTTGGGTAGTCAGCATGCTGTTAGAAAAATGCTAACCTCTCCTAGCGTTTTTATTTTTTTATTTAAGCAACACGTTCTTAATAAACTGCTAAAGTATCCTAGCATTATGATATTTTTTATGAAGCAACATACTGTTAATAAAATGCTATCTTTTCCTAGCATTATAGTGTGTAATGATTGTAAATTGCATATTTGAATTAAATCATTATAAAATAATGAAATATTTCATACTATAATATATCTCTCAAAGTATAAAAAAATATATTGGAATAGGCAATATAATATTCATATAACAAATTTATATATAAGCATATTCCATAGTAAAATTATGCACTAAGCTAACATTATTCTTCTAATCCAGGTTATCGACTGGTTTATTTCTAATATAACAACATATGAACGCAACTACATATTCAGTACAATCATGACGGTAAACAAAATTTTTCTTTAAAATTGTATATATCAAAAAATAAATTAATATTGAATGTTTATCTGTAGCATGTTATACAAACAGACATTGAAAATGTTGTTGAATCACTAGTTTACCCAATGGTCCAAAATATTATCATAGATGAATATGTAGATATTATGTTCTTTCCCATTCATTACATCAACCACTGGACTTTACTAACTTTGGACTATATTACAATGCAATGGAACCACTATGATTTTATGAGGCCAAGAATATTAACCTCAGCATTAAATAAACACTATAAGCAAGCTCTATTGTTGGTAAGATTGTTATTATCGTGTGTATATATATATATATATTTGAGTGTATATTGGAAAACAGTTAA
>JASFAX010005042.1:0-37460 GCA_030737875.1 Allium sativum | reverse complement strand
CTCCATTCTTGTTTCCCACATTCACTTCGACTTTCCCAGAGCTTTCTCCAGACTTCTTTACGACAACATTACTCTGAACAGCTTCTTTTGAGGCCGCTCCAGACTTCCTCTTTCTGTTTGCCCTTGCTTCCTCCCGTCTTAACTGAGTATTGGCCTTCTCATAAAACAACTCTCTTGTGGGAGGCGGCTTCCCAGAAAGATAATATCCAAACTCTGAATCAGGATCAATTCCTTCCATTAAGGCCATCAAGATGGTAGGTTCATGCGGGTCACTGACTTCTGTTACAGCTAAATTGAAGCGGTCTAGATACGACTTCAAGGACTCACCCGGCGCTTGCTTAATTCTCGATAGTTCAATAACATTCTTAGACTTTAGGGCGTGAAGTCGGAATTGATTCATAAAATGTTCACTTAATTCTTTGAAATTTGATATTGATCGAGGAGGAAGTCAGGTAAACCATAGTAAAGCTACGTCTTCTAAGTAAATCGGGAAAGCTTTACACGTCACAGCGTCGGGGGCAGCGGCAGCATTCATAAGCCATGTGTATCGCATCAAATGTTGTCCCGGGTAAGTTCTCCCATTATATCTGTCCATCTGTGGCAAATTAAAACGTCGGGGAAACTGAAAGTCAAGAATGTCATCAGTAAAGGGAGTATGGCTTCGCTCAATTCCATAATCTTCATTGGTGCAGTTTCGACTCTCAGACATGATCTGGCGTACCATAACCCATACATCAGCATTGGTCAAGGGCCGTTCAGGCTCCCTAGCTCTGATGTTCGGGTTTCCTCTGGGCTCCTGATCAGGGGACGCCCTCCTTCTTCTAGCAGCTTCTGCTCTGCTTTGCTCCCTACGTTCCCGGTCGATCTCGGGAGGAAGGGGCTGAAGCATTTGTCCCTGAGTGGGATTGGTGAGGTTAGGGTCTCTAGGCAAAACATGGGATCCTCCCATTGGTAATAGCATAGGCTCTCTCAAGCTCGGATCATTGGGTCCTACTACACGAGCGGCGTCCTCGCGGGATCCCAAAGATTCGAAAGTCATTTGCTCCAAATTATGAGGTCGTTCGAGCGGCCTTCTTTCATGGGGCCGTTCTTCCTCAGAAGAAGAAGACTGATCCATTGCAGCATGTTGAACTGGGGATGGAGCTCTTTGTCTGCGGAGTTCGCCAATTTCCCTACTCATGATTCTCATATTCTCTTACATCATAAGATTGGTGCGCTCGTGGATTCTCATAGCCTCCCTAGTGCTCTCAAGCATGTCAAGAAGGCGCGAAAAATCTCCTTGGGTGACAGGTACAGATGGATTGATCTGGTCATTGGTCCTGGTGGCTGGAGTTGGTGCATTTGGAGGGGCTCAAGTAGAGGTTCCAGCATCACCTAGTGTCGGATCAAATCGGAGCAAAGTAACCTGGCCGGATCAGTTCGGGTTAGGGGAGTGCACTTCTTCAACGTCTTTTACTCGGTTCGGATCGGAGCTCTCTCTATGTGATCGGTTCGGATTTCCTGAACCTGTCCGATCCGCTCCTGAACTCTGCCCATGAGACCTTGTCACGACCGGATTTTGCTGATCTTCACCAACTTCGTTCCCTCGACTGGTTTGAACTTCCTTTCCTTTTCCTTTGGCCATAATTCTTCAATAATCAACCAACAAGTATTTAAAAGCGTCGAAAATCGGGGATTAACTTCTTTGAACTCAACGGTCCAAAAAGTAGAACGATAATCCAGAAAAACAGAGAATTCAAATTCTTCTCAGTGAAAGCACCAAAATGTTAGACCAAAAAGTGGTTCTAACACCCAAATTGACTGAAATTACAATAAAATGAGATCAAAAACATAAAAGAGACACAAGATTTATAGTGGTTCGGCGTTAAAGAGCCTACGTCCACTTTATTTCACTTTGCTTGATGATGTTGATGAAAATACAGTAGGATATTCACTCAATCTCACTTACTTTTCATATACATTCACTCAAATATCTCAAAATATAATTTGAATGATGATTTGGATTGTTTGAGAGTGCTGGAATTCGGTTCTCAAAGATGTTTGAACTCTCAGGATGCCAAAAGATCCTTTCAAACGACCCTTGGGGGTCTATTTATAGGTGGAAACTTCTCCAGAATTCGGCTCGGATCGGGTGCACGCGTCCTCCATTCCATGACTTTCGGGATCGGATGATTTCTGGTGTTGCCAGCACATCAGGTACGTGGCCATCGTGGGTAGAAAGTGGGTGTAACTGCCCCGAATATCGAGGAGATCATGGAGTGAAGCGGCTGGAAACTTCTGGGATCGGATCGGGTCCTTCTAATGACATGGGGTTCGGATCGGAGCACCCATCCGATCCGATCCGGTTTGAATTTTTTCTCTCCTCACTTTGTCTCACTCTGCTTTTCTTAGACTACGCCTGATCCGATCCGATTTATATGCAAATTATATTCTAATATTAGATCTTTTAGCTTTGTGTTGCCTCTGTTCCTACTCCTGTAATTCCGATCCGAACCGGATGTGTAACAGAGTGTCCTTTGTCTACTTGATCTTCTGACTTCTTGACTTTGTATAGCCTAGTTTACAAAGTAGGCTAACAATATGTTCAGCTCTGCATGTTGTATAGGGTCAGCAAACATATAGATGGTACTCTGATTATCACACCATATAATTGTTACTCTTTATGAAGATAAATTTAATTCTTTTATAACTGATTTTAAACATAGAATTTCAGTAGTAGCACAAGTTACGCTATGATACTCAGCCTCTACGCTGGATCTCGAGACAGTTGCCTGCTTCTTTGAACATCACGAGATTAAGTTATCTCCAATATAAATGCAGTAGCCAGTTACTGATTTTCTATGATCAGTGTCTAAGGCTCATTCTGAATCAGTATGTATTGTGATGTTTAACTGCTTGCACGCTTTTAGGGTTAAGCCATAACTGTTTGTCCCCTTTGGATATCTAAGAATCCACTTTACCGCTTTCCAATACTCAAGTGGATTCTACAAAAATTGAGATACTTTGTTAACATTGAAAGAAATGCCAGGTCATGTTATAGTTGCATGTTGTAATTCTCCAATGATGCTTCTATTTTGTTTTATATTATCTATGGCTTCTCCCATGTATTTAGAGTAATGCTTGTTAGATATCATTTATGTTGGCTAAGTCTTAGCTTCATCCATCTTAGATTTGATCAGCAATTCGGAAATATATTTCCTTTGGTAGAGGTTTATTTCTGAATCTGATCGTCTTTTTACTTCAATACCAAAGAAATATGAAAGATCACCTAAGTCTTTGATAGAAAACCGCTTGTTTAGGAATTCAGTCAACTTTTTGATTTCTCCTTTGTTGCTACTTGCAATAACTAAATCATCAACAAATGTTAATATATATATTGTATATGATTATTAACTTTAATGAAGAGAGAATTGTTAAATTTTGTTGATTGGATTTTAGTTTTGATGACATAAATATATATAAGAATATTTAATAATTGTGATAAGTTAAATGATAGATTTTAATTGAATTATAAATTTAATGGATGGGAATGGTTATTAATAAGTTTGGATTTATTGATACTATTTGTCATTTGGTCGGATTTGTCAAATAATAACATGAACTGATAGCTTTAGAATTAAGTGTTGCCTTAGTTTTCATAGCATTTTAAGGAAAGTGCTACCAAAAGTTCACTCTCCTCCTTAAGACAAGTGTTAGGACACTTTTCATTCTGCATGCACCCTTTCATGCATGAATGTCAAGTGTCCCTTGATGTGTCACTCTCTTAAGCTTTACATTTTCCTATATAAGCACCCTTTTCCTCCTTCTTTTCATTTATTCATAGTTCCTCTCTTCTCTTCTTTCTAAAGCTTTTGGCCATGGCTTCCTTCTTCCTCCACCTTGGTTCGGCCAAGAGCCTCTCTTTCCTCCTCCTCCTCTTATAAAGAGAGAGATTAATATATAGTATGCTATGCTATATATATACATACATATATATATATCGGCAAAGAATACGGCGCGCCGAAATACTATCCAACGGTTCGTTCAATGTTAGCTTGACTCGCCTACCGTGAAGAATTGGAAAGCAATTTTGGTGGAAATCCTTAAACTTCTACACTAGTTTATTGTACACTAATTAGTGAAGAATCAGTTATAATTTGGATAGTTAACTAGTGTAATCAGTTTTGACCGGCTATGGATGTTAATGTTTGTTGTGATGGATGATGGTTGCGTAGTTTAGAACACACACTATTTAGCGTTAGTGTTACATTGTTTGTGCACAGTTATTATTTATTTAATTATGTCGATGATGGTTGCTATGGATGCTTATAATGGTTGTTGATGTTGTTTCGCACACTAGGACACGACAGTTATGGTATTACATTGGTGATCAGCAAATCTCCTTCGTAATTATAAGAAATATTATTATTGAAATTGGAGGTTAATAATTAGAAAAGACACATATGTATGAATACATATATATTGATGAAGTTTCTTTCAAGAAAAATAAAATAAAATAAATATCGGAACGTTCTAGGATGACAAACATGATAGTGTCTAAGTTTGGGTTTTGAAAATATAGTTTCTTGTGCTCCCTGGCAATCCCTAACAGATTCTACGGACGGGATGGTTAATTCAAAATTTAATTTGAAATTATTTTAGTTTTGAAATAAACTGGAATTTAATTTAATATTTTATTAATAAAATGTTAAGTGAAAATAGAAGATGAATTTTAAACCCGCAGTAATTTGGAAAATCAATTTAAATAAATGATTTTAAATGGTTTATATGTGTATATAATATTTTTCGAAGGTATTTTGAAGTATCGCAGAATAAGTTTTATTGCGGTCAAAATAGAGCTTGCCACACAATGGCAATTCGCGTATTTTAGTTACAAACTTTAAAAGCTTATAACTTTTGTAATTCAAATCGGATTTACACGAAACGGACATTTGATTTTATTAACAAGAGCTTTTAAATGAGTGAAAGAAGATTTTAATTTCAACTTATAATTTTCTAGTTATGTTTAAAACTATTTTGGAGAAGGACATTGTAAGTGCAGTTTGCCAACCATAAATGTAAACAACTATTTTTAAATGTTTTTAAAACAAGGATTTTTTTGTAAAATCATTATAAATTAATTAAAAGTGTTTTGAATTGGAAAATTACAGGTTTGGATAATATAAAGGTTATTTTGATCAATTTAGCCAATATAAAAAAAATTTGTAATGCTTTTGAAACGTTTTTGAAACGCTATTGTAACGCTTTCTTTGTAAACAATCTATTTTGAAGTTTTTAACCCGCAAACTATTTTCCACACTATAAGTAATCATTTTTAAATGATTTGTGGAATGTTTTCAAAGGTTTAATATTTTTAAATATTTAATATTGAATATTAAATGGGCTTATTTAATATTAAAAATGGTTTTCCAATTTTAAATAATTGGATATGGTTGGAGATAAATCTTCAGATCGTTGATATTAATTATTTAGATGAGGACCCTTACTATTCGAGGAATTTAGAAGGTAGTTTATCGTTATTCCGCTTATAGTATGAGTTGGATATGGAGATTAATATTGAGAATAGGTTGATGGTATTTCTGTCTAGATCCAATATCAATGGATTTGATAAATTTTCAAATTAATATAGGAGTTTCCCAATTTGATTTAGATAAGTTGGATAAAAATAATCTTCGGATATTTGATATTAAATTCCGTGTTGTAAACGTATAGTATATAAGGAATTTGGAAGGTATTATTATCGTTATTCCACTTATAGTATTCATTGATTTTGAGAATTGGTATCGAATATAAGTAGAGACAACTTCAACGTAACTTATGTTCAAAATCGATTGATTTGGATTTTGTTGTGAATCGTATCTTCAATAATATCATTCTTGAAACCCAATGAGATTGAGTTGTGGAAATTCATGTTTTAGTTGAGGATTTAATCAAATCTTTGATTTGAGAAAATAAAAGGAGAATTTGAGAAGAATTATAATATATTTTTTAAGATTTAAGAATTGATTTGTTTTAATGGAAACTATGGTTGAGATGCTTGAAATAGAGATTAAGGGTATTTAAAAGAATCTGGATTTGGAAAATAAGTTATCAAATGATAAGTTAATTGAGGCTACATTAACTTTGATTTAAAGGATGTGTTTTAAAGGAGAAAAGTTAAAATATGGATTTTGTTATAGATAATTTGAGAATGGGTTTAAAGAAGTTTAATTTAACAAATCCAAGATGGAAGGAAATTGGTTGAAAGCCTGTGTGTTCCGTAATTGTGTCTTTTTAAATTGCCCTTATTATTTGGAAAGACTGGGATCCGAATTATGTATGAAAACCATTTCAAGTAATAATACGACGTTATGGAGCAATTGAAGATATCGAAGACGGTATTGAAGACTGGGAACCTTCATATCGTAAGGACGACTTGCTGAATGTCTCAAATGGGTTGCTCCCATTTGCATATGGATTTTATATCAGTTAAGTGGCAAGAATCCCGAACGTATGAGAAGGAATTCCGCATTGTTGTTTCGTTCAGACCCAGTACGGACATGTATGGATTGTGTGTGACATTGTCATTGACTGCGTAGCACTGATCTGATCTATTAAATGTATGTATGTTGTGTGTGTATATATATGGCAGTGGAGAATTTGTTCTCTTTTCTTAACATCCTTCTCTAAGACGTATGAGCCTAGAGGTTATATATTGATGGAAATCGGTGATGCGTTATGAATGGACAATGTGACATACTTAAGATATGTGGTGAGCTATGGATGATCAACGCATGGCTTATTTAAGCGTATCTTTGTGTATATCGTGACCTCGGAAAGCCTCACACCCCGGTAGATGGCCAAAACAGGAAGATATGCAGCAGGGTTATGGGGTGTTGTCTCCTTCTAGATAAAAGGTGCACTATGGTATGAAGCGTACGTATTAACCTATAGGGAAATTGCGCACGCTTGGAAAGGTCAGTAATGACTGGGAGATGACATACTCAAACGTACTTTAAGTTATCTAATTACAGATATAACCCGGCCTTATGTTGGCATGAGGAGCATCAGTTGATCCTCGGACATCCCTCTAGAGGTGTTCAAAATTCAATTCGGTAAGGAAGTTCCTTTGCCTGGCCATTGTTGGAAACACAATCTCCACTACGAGCCTATACGGTTTTGTTGGTATTGCCTGTTGGTTACTGGCAGGATTATGTCAGTATAATGGGATGGGGCATTATGATGGCTAGTTCAATATATTTACTTTCAAAAGTTTTTTCACACTATGCACTAATAACAATTTCATAAAGGTTTTTTTGCGTAAAAAGGCATTTTTTGACTATCGTTAGGAAAAACCTCGCTCATGTTGCATTTTCATTATATGTGTTCCATGATACCTTATGTTAGTTTCATTTTCACAAAGTCGCTGTAAATTTTTGTGCATTGATATTCACATGGAGTAAAATCCGTTTCGTGTTAGCAGCATGGTCCGGTGAATTATCTAACTTTAAAATAAACCCAAAAAACAATCGTTTTGAATTCTCACACCAGTCCCATGACTGACCTGAAGTTTATTATTCTCACACCTAAACTCTGGGTGCCCATAATTTTCTACATGGGCTGCTAGTAGTTTGGTTTGCAGATTTAGCCTTGTAGTTGGTTGGAGCAGGATTCTGGATTTAACTGGAGCTATTATGGCTTGAAGTATTCATATTCTTCCATTGAGTTTAGTATCTTTTCCGTTCTTTAATCGATGTGCTCTGATGTATCTCTTGTAACTCTAGTGTAATATTATTGTAATGATAATGGAAAAGCTCTTTCACTTTTGTGCAAATGTATGAGTACCCCTAACAATCCATCTTTATGAACGGTTTAAGTTGGTTTAATTATCGGCGAAAACCGAGAAAAAAGGCGGGCCGTTACGGATTTGGTATCATAGCTTTGGTTTATACAAAGTTATGGGGTACAAATTATTTGAACAAAAGGAAAGATTCATCAGAGTTATACTATCTCATTAGAGACAGGTTAGTAATACCCTAGAATGAGTTTCTGGAGTCTACGTTCGAGAGAGCGCCTTCCAAGTCAAATGAATTAAGTTTGGGATTATAATATATTACAATTCAAGTTAAGGGATAAACTTAGGTCGAAATTGTTAAGGTAATTCTCCAATAAAGAAATTAATCAATATGGATAGAAATCAAAATAAATAATAAGAGTTTGAGTATTTTACTCGATGTTGAGGTTGGACTATCAAGTAAAGAAGATTTTGCATATATGCCTGATCATGCATCTACGAAGCCTTCAATATACTAGATAGATATAGAGTCACACTCTAGTCACTTGAAGATGATTCTGTTGATGACTGCAGCATCATCCGTATGTATTTTCGAGTTTCGAAAGTGGGATGATTATATGATTCCAATTAAAACGTCAATATATTCTTAAACCCATATAGATAAGTGTTTGAAAATGTTTGGTAAATAAATGTGAATTTGAATAAGTAAGCGAGATCTTGAAAATTTGATAGAGTTGTAAGAATTAGACTTGAAAATTTGATAGAGTTGAATTATACTAGATAAACCTATAATAAGGATAAGCCAGTAAATTAAGTAGAGAGTATAGGAGAAAGCATATTTATGATAAAAAAATTGGTTTTGAAAAGATATGTAGTTTGAAAATTTAAATCAAAATATAGAGTAAGAATCGATAATTACTTTGAGATTTAACTTTTTGAATTGATTTTGAAAGAATATACTTTGAATATAAAGGAAAAAGTTTTTGGAAATTAAAACTTGAGCACAGACATCTTGTGATTGGAATTTCTCAGTTGATTAAAAGACGTTTATGCAAAGTTGCAATTTATATAAGCAATCCAAGTATAGAAAAATTAATTTAGGGAATGATTTAAAGGCTACGTTGGAATTAATCAACCAGGATATTTTATAATTAGTCCTCTGGTTAAATTTAAAATGCAAATATCTTGAGAATTCAATATGACTATAAGATATTTGATGATGTTTTGGTTAAGGACTACATTGGTTAAAGCTGTTAATAAAGATAAATCTAAGTGAATTCTTTGAAGTTTGAAGGTAATAAGTTTTGTAACCTTGAATTTCGAATAATTAATAAGGATAGCCAAACTTAAACAATATAAGGAATTAAAATTTGGAATTATCGGCGATTTTGGATAGTCTATAAGTTCTAAAGTATATGGTGGAACAAAAAAAAACTGTTGATGTAAGCATGAATACCTTGTGAATTAAGTTTCACAATTTGATTGAAGGATATTTGGTGTGACAACAAGGAATCTCGCTCGATCCGAATCAGTCGCTAAACTGACCCAGACCATTCGAAACGCCTGATTGTTTTGAGAACACGACAAAATAGAACGCGCACGGAAGAACATTTCATTGTTTATTACAACTATTCCATCTGAATACAAGAATATATAGAGTATAAACAAATATTATACAACAGAAAATATCAGAGATTACAATACATTACATAGCAGCGGAAAATAATACAATACACAACTGAAGGAGATATACAGATACAAAGCTTTCCGGATATCGTTCCAGCTGTAAACCAGGATCCTGTGAATATAAATCTGCAAAACCAAAACTACTAGTTGCCCGTGTCGAAAATAAGGGCACTGAGAGTTTAGGTTAAAACAATAAACTCTAGGTCAGTCATGGGACTGGTGTGAGAACCAAAACAGTTATTAATCTTTATTTTAAAGTTAGGTAAATCAAGGGACCACGCCGTATAACACGGAACGGGTTTCCTCCCAAGAATACCAGTGCATATAACAACAGCGCAATGCTAAATAAAGAAAAATGAAGCTATTATAAGACCCAGGTCCTATCACACAATGCAACGCAAGCCGGGGGATAGGGTTTTCCCTTATAATAGCCAAAGAATGCTTGATACGTTAAATTTCATGTTTTTATTTTTAATCAGACTCCAACTGTAAATTAGTAAGAGAACGATTTCCTATGTATTAACCCCGAAGGCCGAAACCAACATCAGACTAATACCTAGGAAACCACCCATTTTAGCTCGTTTCCAGTTAGTTTCTGATTTTATATACAATCATAAATATCAATCATAGGCGGCATGAATGCCCCATACCACTATGTCGCCATATATAGGTATACAATCAAAACCGCAAGATGTCGTATTGGAAGTTGGGTTATCATTTATGGTATGAACCAAGGCAAAAGATATTCCTCTACCGATTCGACACTGTCTAGTCCGAGTCTCAGGATCAAAGCTCGAGTGACCCTTGGATCATCAGGGCCGGTCCACACGGAGTGGATTAAAATGCCTGAACAATGTGTCTCCCCGCCCTATGGGGCGTAAATGAGCCAACGAATGACTCCATCGGCTTCACATAGTCACCGATAAACCCGAGGCGCCTCCAATTCCAACAACCACATAAGTCAAACTCGTCAGGGCGTGTAAAACCACTGACGCCACTTCTAACTAGAAGGAAACGTATGCCCTCCCTGATGTCCTCTCCCGTTTCTGGTTCATACCGGGTGTGAAACTCGCGAGGTAAACGTTACACAAAGCTATGCCACAAAGGCCTTGCTTTGATCATCAACCACAAGACTTTGCTTTTCAACAGAAGCCTTGATCATTTGCCACTTAGGCATGCCACATAGGCAATTCACTCTATGTGTTTGATATCCATCAGTATATAACCCCTGAGTTCGTACGTCTCAGAGAAGGGCGTTAAGCAAGAGAATAAATTCTCCTCCACCAAACAGATATATATTTAATAGAAATCAATCACACAGACTGAAATCCAATGTCAGACACACAGTCCATTTACAAGTTCATTCTGGGTCTGAACGAAACCGTAGGCACCTAGTACCCCGCATATCCATCGATCTCCAAGTACGTCTGGACGATCACTAACTGTTTCCCTCCTCTTGGGTGTACAACCCAATCAAGATCATCAGTAATTATCCAAACGACGTGAAGACCTCCGGTCTTCGACCACCGTCTTCATCTTCGACTTATTGTCGTATCAGTTATTCAGAATGGGATAAACCCGGTCTTTCCGAATAACTCGCGTATATAGTAAACAAGTGTTACACAAACACAACATACGCCTCATTCCAATTCATCAGCCACTAACCGTAAATTAGTAAGAGAACAATTCCCAAAATATTAACCCCGAAGGCCGAAACCAACATCAGATCAATATCCAGAAAACCATTCTGCTTAGCTAAACGACAGTTAGTTTCTAAATTTCACATTCTTAGGGAAAGATTCCCATTAATTTTATCAAAGATGAATTCCTTTAAATTTATTCTTTAATCATCCTTTGAAAATCAATTCAAACCAAATTTTGGTTTATCCAAACTAGTCAGGATTAACGAACCTTACCGAAGTAATCATTTGTTTTAATTTCCCAATCCCAACCTATTCATCCCATGAAGTAAAACTGGTAATACTTCATATCTAATACGACGGTGTTATCGGTAAATTCAATTACCATTTCAATCTTAAATCTAATTAAAGATTTAACTGTCGCCTGGAGCAAAACTGGTGATACCCCATTCTCGATCTTTTCAATCTAATTAAAGATTCATTAAAACTCCACTTAGTTTTAATCTTTAACTGGGTTAAAGAATCAATGTCATTTAAAACACGGTTCACGATAAACCCCAAAATCACATCACATTTCAATCAGTCCCTAACCGTAAATTAGCAAGCGAGCAATTCCCTAAGTATTAACCCCGAAGGCCGAAACCAACATTAGATCAATACACAGGAAACCATTCAACTTGACTAACCTCCAGTTAGTTTCTGATTTTCTTAACTCTATTGGGTCTAAGAACAGTATTATTGAAGATACCGTTCACGACAACCCAAAATCACATTCTATTAATTATCGGGTTAAAGAACAAGTATTATTTAAAACACTGTTCACGATAAACCCAAAAATCAATACCAATTCAATTCCAATTAGATATTATTTAACTGGTACACTTCATTAAATCTAAATAAAAGATTTAATCTTTTTCTCAATTGGGCTTAAGAACAGTGTTAATGAAGACATCATTCACGATGAACCCAAATCACATTTGATATTAAATACAAGGCTCTGAATAGAAAATATACCGGCTTATATTCAATATCAAATTCTATGACCAACAGATATCGTATTGGAAATAACGATATTAATATATCTTTTAAATTCCCATAACAATATCAGTATAATCATGAAATCCAACATCGAAATATTCCAAAGACAATTTCGATTCAAATCCATTCCAATTCAATTATTGGAAATTCTGGTCCAATTTATTTATTTAAAAATAAATAGAATTATAATTCTTGTTCAAAACTAGTTCATTTCGATAAAAATCTATTTTTATCTTTTCAAATATGGAGTTTTTCATCCCAATTCTTCCCAAATCATTTCTTATGATTTTACACAAATTATTACTATTTTTAATAATTTTATTAAGACCCGTACAATCGATTTCCATCAACGGCCATCGAACTGCACTTACAGCGACCTTTTTCAAATTTGATTTAGACATAATTACAAATCCAACCGTTAGATTTCAAATTTCTAATATTCGTTAGAAAGCTCTTTTCGATACGAACCCAACGGTTCTGGTTTTAGGAGAATCCGACGGTCGGATCTCCCGTAATATCCGTTCGAAGTCAATGGTCGAAATTCACGAACTACCGCAGCGCAGCGCGTTCCATTCAGGCCATTATATTATATATATAATATATACTTCGTGGATTACCTTTCGAAACGTATTTTATAAATCATTTAAATTCGTTTTCAAAACGATTTCAACTTCCTTTTCAAATTCAAATCAAAATTGAATTTTCCAATATAAATTCGTTTTAAATTCACTTCAATTCTATTTCAATTCAAATCGGTTTCAATTCAAATCAATTTCAGTTCAATTTCAATACGTTTTAAATTCAATTCAAAACGATTTCAATTCTATTTCAATCTAATTCGAATTTCAATTCTATTCAGTTTAATTCGAATTTCAATTCTTTTAAATATAATTCGAATTCCTATTCTTTTCAATTTAATTCGAATTTCAATTCACTTCAATTTGAATAAAATTGATATAAATATCGTTCACGTCAAAATGGCGTCAATCTATCAACACGGCTTCATATATTTCTATTTTCAAATATTCTATTTCAAATATTTCTTTTTCAAATATTTCTATTTTCAAATATTTCTTTTTCAAATATTTCTATTTCAAAACTGGAATGAGGCCCAATCAATTACCATATAATGTTAATTATATGGATTTTCTACCACACGTATATAATAGCAACGATAAATCATCATCCAAAGTGCGTTCTACACTGTAGAAGCATCAAATATAAATATTTAACGCTTATAACAGTCTGTCAATCAATCGATCGACATACAACTAGCTATTGGGATTATTGTATGTCATATATCACCCCAATACCCATGTGGGGTATTCAAACAATCCAACACAGATTTTAATTGTGCAGTTGGGCGATGTGTAAAATTTGTCGTCCCAATCAATATCAATCAAATCAGTGTATATAAACAAATCTCCGATTTGATTATAAATATTTATTTTATGTACACGTTAAAAATTCTATTTTCAACTATAAAATATTTCTAACTATATAAATATTTTGTTTCATTTCACATCACACAATCAACTACACATCAAAATCAAACAAACAAGCATACAAGTCGTCCATGGTCTGTGGACGACGGGTGTTGGGTGCTACTAAACACCGTCTGCATCCTAGTATATATTTTAACTAGAAAATTAAATAAAAGGTGAGGAGTTCTCACCAAAAGCTAATCCAAACGCCACGACTCTTCATATGTAGGAATCTTCGTCGTTTTCGCCTTTTGTCACTTTCGTTGTCCGTAGCCACTACATATATAAAAAATCACCTTTTTATATTGTTGCTATGTATATAAAAATCACATTTTTATAATCACGCTATATGGATAAAAATTCTATTTTCACCCCGCTACTATATAGATAAAAATTCTATTTTTTTCACCGCTACGATATAGATAAAAATTCTATTTTTTACCACGCTATCCTCTATATAAAGATTTCGCCTTTTCAAATATAAAGATTTAATCTTTACTATCTATATAATATACAAGTCGTATTTTTATTCTTCTACTTTATAAAAATTACATTTTTATTTTCTCTATAGTATAAAAATTATATTTCTATTCGATACTTGAATATAGAAGATTATATTTTTAAAATCATGTCTCTTTATATTTTCAAAACCAAGTCTCTTTATATGTTTTGAAATCAAATCTTTTTATAATTCAAAATCTAATCTTTTTACACTTCAAGATCTAATCCTTTTTACTTTTCAAGATCTAATTGTTTTATATGTTTTCATATATATAAAAATTATACTTTTATTTTGTTAATCATATAATAAAAATCATATTTTTATTATGCTAAGAATATAAAAATCCTATTTTTATTCATAAAAATCATATCTTTGTCCTTAAAAATCATATCTTCTCATCTGGACATTATTTATATAAATATCCTGAATTTAAACAATTAATAAACTAAATAAACAAAAAAAACTCACTTTGAATCTAGAAGAGAAAAAAATGCAGCAGCTTCGCTAGCCAGAGGAGGAGGTGACGGCTGCGCGACTGGGTTCGATTTGGGGAGGGTTTCACCCGTTCGAGGAGGGAGAGAGGCGCTGGAGTCGAGGTCCGAACGCAGGAGGGGGAAAGAAGCATGGCCGTCGGTTAGGGCATCAAGCGGTGGAGGGCTTGCTCGAGTTGATTTGGGGGTTCCTGGCGCGCGAGTCTTCAGGTGGGTGGCGCGTTGTTCAACCGGAGGAGGGAAGAATGGAGCGGCAGGGAGGAGGAGGGGAGTCTAGCGGTGGGCGGCGCCGCCTAGGGCGGCGCGATGGTAGATTTTTCCGCCTCTGTCCCTCCATTTTTTTTCTGCGGTTTCAATTTGGTCAAAGGAAGAGAGGGGGGTGTTAAGTGAAAATATATTTTTATTTTATTATTTATTTTTTTCCTAAAAAGTTGACTTTCCATTCGAATTCGAAACGACACCCAACTACTGTCGCCCCTAGTGTATTACCCCCATTCTAAACACAATGGGATATGTATCGTATGCTGATTCGACTGTTTCTATCAGTTTTGGTCAAAATCAACATATAACTCTATATATTGAATTTGAACGCACATTTCAATTTAGCGGGGCCACGTACTAACTCGAAAAATTCCTGAAAAATACTTTCTAGCTTCGTATTGATGACACGGTCCAAACAAAATTAGTATCGTCAAATTCTGAGACCGTTTGAAAATTGGCCATTTTTCAGTCGATTAAAATCAACTAAAACTGGTCAAACGCGTTTTCCTTTGCCACGCTCACATATTGAATCAAAAAATTACGAAATTTGAAACCTAGCAATAACTTTACATCCCAGATCCAACAAAAGTGGTTTCGTCGAAATCCGAGGTCGTTTGCAAAATTTCCATTTTTAAGGGCCAGAATTCCATAGCGATTATTCTGAATTTTCAACTGGGCATATCTTTTGATTCCCACTATGAAATTTTGATTTTTCTGATTCGTTGGAAAGATATTATCAAATAGATTCTAATATTTTTGGTTTTACTAAAATCCGGTTTATTTTGCACCCGGTATATTCAATTGAAGTTTGAAATCGAATTATCGAACTACCGCGCCATTTTCAATTCCTTTTATAATTATAAATAATTATTTATATTCTAATGACGACGTATATAAATATATACGTTCGAATTCTATTCAAATTAAATTTCTTGTCGATATTATTTAAATTATTTCATTTTAAATATTCAAAATTCGCTAAAATTGCCAAAATAAAAATTTTAAATTGGCCCAGATTTCCGGGTTATTAGAATCTCCCCCACTTAAAACTTTTCGTCCCCGAAAAGGAACCAAGCCGAAAGTTGTTTCACAAATCAACTCAACTTCCGTTATTTTGACTACGGCTTAAGTTCTTCAACTTTTCAGTTTCTAAGAAGTTTTCAAATTTTTCAAAAATTTGGCTAACACCCTAAATTTTCGAAAAATTTCGCCATTACCTCCCCTACACCGGGAGCACCGGGAAAATCCCGAAATTGCCATACAGGCCCTCTGATCTCAAAAAGAAAAAGAAAAAGCCAAGCGGCTAGCCAATCGGCTCATAAAATCATCATCACCCAAACAAAACAGAAAATTATGGTAAACATGTACCTATTTGTCGAAAAACAATTTTATTCTTCTGCTCTAGCCTCCTTGTTATGACCTGTTCACTGTAAGTACATGTATATGCATGCACATGCGACTAATTTTCAATACAATTCAATGTTTGGTTCAATTTGGCTAACGGTTCAAATTTATGAATCAAACAATAATCAAACAACACAACCATCAATCAATTAGTTGAATAGCATTTCAAACACATAATTTTGCTATATAGTCAAAAATCACATTTTTGATGCCAAATCACAACAATAGGCCCTATCTAATTTTGGTTCTCACACCAGTCAATAGGAAATATATAAATATCACACCTTCGACACTCAAAAACTAATTCTGATGATGAAGCTTCAATCATCAGAACCATCTCCACGTGACTAGAGTGTGATTCTATATCTATCCAGTATATTAAAATCTCGAATACCCGTGGATCAGACGTGTATGCAAAATCTTTATGTAACACCCCGCCTCCACTAGGGTCACTCGCAAAGGAATGCACTAGCTTTGGAGGGGTATTAATGGTAAACATGCATAATGATATAGCAAGGCAGGACATGACATATATATATATATGTAAATAAACAGAGTAAGTAAATAAAACAGCGGAAGATTTATAAACCATTTCAAAACTCAAGTCTGGTACATCAAAATGTCACTTTCCCAAAATTACAAGTCTAGATAAATACATCATCTGATAAACTGAAAATACATAAGTACTATCCCCAAATAAGAGTGATAAACCATAGCGGCTCAAGTCCAAAGCATACTTGAGCTATCCAAGAAAGCAGCTAAAATCCAAGCTAGGCTCGAGTATTCCCTCCCTGAGAACCTGGGGGGGGGGGAAACGGAAGAAAAGAGGAGAAAGAAAAACAGGTCAGTCAAAAAGACTGAGTAAGCCCTGCTACGATCAGTCTATAAACTAATAAAGTTAACATCATGATGGAAACTGAGATGATCATAAATAACAACATACTGGCATGATAAATCAACTACAAGATAGAGGTGTCATCGCACAAAACAAGGTTAAGTTCTGCACCACGGTGTACTAGCAAACCAACATAACAGGTATTGATCCCTTAGCCCAAACCTTGGCCCAATAACATGAAGTGACCTTAATATAAGATCCAGCCCAACGGTCTAGTCGATCGGCTCCTTATAAACCTAACACGTCAAGTGTTGGTGCCCATATGGCCCACATATGGTTGTAGTTAGTCTGTGCTGGGTCCACCTTTGGGTGTATCAAGCCCTCGGGTGTCAACCCCGGACACTTAAGCAATAATGCACAGCCCTAAACTACTGGTACCCGTGCCTCGAGTTTGTCCAACATCGGACTACGTGCACGTCCGTAGCCCGCCGGACCCGCACCGCTGTACCACTCGGCCATCGCCCTTTGGTCGCTTACATCCTTCAGTAATCGTGCCCCGCCCTAGCCTAGTCTCTAGGGTTGTGAATGATACCAAACTGGGATTACTGTTAGAACAGACCACGTTGCTAGGGTTTTCTAAGAAGGTTAAGTGTGATTTAACCTTTCACTAATCCTGGATTAAACTGGTTAAGTGTGGCTTAACCCCATTCTAATCCCTTGAACTCCCAAATGGATTAAACTAGTTAAGTTTAACCAACGGTTCACAACTTAACCGCATTCTAATCCCTCGAATCCCCAAATTGGTTAAGTATTAGTGGACCCTGACTTAACCCTAATCATGAGGCATTAATTAATTTAATGCACCTTAACCTCTCACATTAGACCTTGTTGTGGTTACTAGTTAGGCCGGGCGGGTCCGGGTAGCTTTACACCACAACTTGGTCTAACCTCGGGTCTTGGCACCCCATGACCAACTTCTCACATTGGGTCCTATTGTTTGTAGCCACTAGTTAAGCCGGTCGGTTCCGGGTAGAATTACGCTACAAACTCAACCCAACCTCGAGTTGGCCACACTTATGTTTTCTAAGTGTCATGTCCACTTTATTTCAAAACATAATTACAAGTCAACAATTACTTGGGTAGACCTAACTTAATAGGTAAATTCCCAAGGGGTAGACCTAACTTAATAGGTAAATTCCCAATCTTATATTTTCATGTATTTTAAGTTTACCCAAAACCCCCAACGTCATTCTATCGCTTACATATTCGTAATAACGCATAAAGGATAGGGAGAGGGAACTTGGCACAACATACATGATAAACTTGCACAACAACCATGCATAACATGTTAGACTTGTACAACTTAGCATAGTGAACTTGCATATTGCCCTAAACATGCATAACGTGTTAAACTCGCATAACTTAGCATAGTGAACTTGCATATTGCCATAAACATGCATAACTTGTCAAAACATGCACAACTTGTCAAAACATGCACAACTTGTCAAAACATGCACAACTTGTCATTTTAAACTTACATAAGCATGCATAACTAAATAAACTTGCAAATCATGGCTTAGTAAACTTGCATAAACATGCATGACTCAATTAACTTGTAAATCATGACTTAGCAAACATGCATAAACATGCATCACTCAACTATCTTGTAAATCATGACTTAGCAAACATGCATAAACATGCATAACTCAATTAACTTGTAAATCATGGCTTAGCAAACATGCATAAACATGCATAACTCATTTAACTTGTAAATCATGGCTTAGCAAACATGCATAAACATGCATAACTCATTTAACTTGTAAATCATGGCTTAGCAAACATGCATAAACATGCATAACTCATTTAACTTGTAAATCATGGCTTAACAAACATGCATAAACATGCATGACTCATTTAACTTGTAAATCATGACTTAGCAAACATGCATAAACATGCATAACTCATTTAACTTGCAAATCAAGGCTTAGCAAACTTGCATAAACATGCATAATCTATAAAACATGTACAAATCTCAACCTTCACCACATGATAACTTTAGAGTTTGTAAAGTGAAAGTAAGAGGGCTTACAATGCTTATGCGGACTCAAATGAGTATAACAAGTGCAAGAAACCCCTTATGCAACTAATTAAAACCCCCAAATGCAAGCAAACTTGATCTAGACTCCTCCTTTATGATGCCAATTGAAAAACAAGCCTTTAATGCAAGCTAAGGAGGATCATACAAGCCTAAATATGCTTGTATGCATGGAAAATCACTTAGGAATTAATTTAGGAATTGTATGAAGAGGGTGGAGGCCATGAGAGTTTGGATTTTGGCATAGTTTAGTTACTAGGATGAATAATGAATGATTTAGGGTAGGTTAGGGCCTTATTTATAGATTAGGTTAGTGTTTTGAACCATAGGATTAACCCTAGATTCACTTAGGGCCATCAGATCCCGGAACTCTCTAGAAACCAACCACAAGACCCAACCCCAATCAGAAATGGTGCACCAGGCTAATCAGCCGGGCACCCCCCCCTGTCGACAGGGCTGTCGACAGGGCAGTCGACATGCCCAGGGACCCTGTCGACAGGCCTGTCGACATGCGGGTCCTGGCGGGATTTTTCCCGCCTTGGCCCAGCTGGCCCAAATCCTAGTTTTTAATTTAAATTTAAATCTGTTTTAATTATGGAAATTTCTGAAAACTTCCATGGGCCTTAACTGGGTCATACGGACTCCGATTTTCGAAAACTCGGACTCTATTTCGCGTATTTTTCCGAGACGAACGCAATGGCATAGCCCGTTTCCCTTGATTCCCATTTTAGAATTAAATTCTGCCTCAATTTACATTATTACAGGTTATTGAAAATACGGGTTGTCACATTCTCCCCTCCTTAAAGGATTTCGTCCCCGAAATCTTCAAGTTAGGAAGAACGTATCCTACCATCCAATCATCCATCTACTCAAAGCATCATCCACGAGCAATCATTGTCCTTACAAGATTCTAAATGCTGGATGAACATATGCAAAAGTGTGTGTGTATATGTACTTACCTAATGCAAAAATCAGGCGGTTACTGATACAGTAAACCTCCTTAATGCATATGTATGTAAATCAGGCGGTTACTGATACAGTAAACCTCCTTAATGCATATGTATGTCAGTGAAATGAATCCATATGTATGCAAATTCCTAACATAATGTATAATATCTACATGCATGCTCAATCATACGTCCATATGCAACATCCATGTGATAGCATACGAATTTCATCCAAGAATAAGCATAAACACTCATGCACATGCAATATGAGGAGTGTGCGAGCCGATCTAGTGCCTAATCGTGTATAATGCATCCACGAGCAACCACTTGCAAACACTTGCAACCACTGGCAACCATCAAACATAACATGTTTCAAATACATGTTTCAACCAAAGGGTTTCTACCTAAGGTTCTTATGACCAGATAGACACGATAAACTAGATAACTAGATAAACTTCTTTTTGGATTTACAAGAAATCCACTCAAGCTTTGACATATAGTACTAACCGATGAGTCTTAACCCCCTTATGGAGTTTGCAACAGAAATAAGATCGAGAATGGGACCGAGAGGACATATACAAAAGATAACTTGCAAGCGAGCTCCACAGGAAAACAAGGATCAAAGATGCACTCTTAAAAAGAGATATGATGCGCGTATCCAGTCTTCACTCTTCTTAGTCACGTTTCCTTGATCTTAACTCCAGTGTGCTTTGACTATCTTTCACTTCATGATTCCTTGGCTTCCTAACTCCTATTTCCCCAAATTCGAGTTGGAAGTCATTTCATTATCGCCTCTCGTCTTTCTTTCCCACTTATTCTTCCTTCTGTATTCTTGGCTTAAACATACTATAACCTCATGATTTCATGCAAGCTCTCCAAAATTCACTAGTGAATCCTGGATCTCGTCTACTTACTATAAAGTACTCCACGCAGCAGAACTTTCTCTTGAAAATACCAATCCACGTTGCCAATTGCCCTATAAACGTGATTTTCTATAACTCATGCTTAATCGAAATGAACCATCCGCCTATGAATGATAGATCATACCTAGATCCAATTGCCTAGCCGTGGCTTCCTGTAGGCCATTCCAAAACTGGCCAACTTCTTGAGGATAAACCGTTGCTAACCATGATACAGTCCTCTTGCTCTTCACCGGACTGAAATGAGCACTCTTCGTGAGTCTACCCATTTTGACCCACATACCCGTATTCCCTTTCTTTAATCTAGGTAGTCCATCCACATAACCTATCGAGATGTTTTCACACTTCCCTTGCGAAACCTCCAATGGAGGTAATGGCCCGCTGGGCTTCTATGACTTAGCCTAAACCTGGTGGCACAACATGCATCCTGAGACCAACTCGGCCACCTCCTCGAGTGATGCGCATCTTCAAGAACCTTCCTTACCAAGTCTTTCACTCGAGGAACACATAATCTCTCATCGTGCCTCAGTCATCCCTTGTCATCTATAATATATCTAGTGAGGTGACTTAACATCTCGCCTCGAACCGACTGGTCCATGTTCTTGACCAACTGCGGATCTTCTTCCTGCGAAACCTCCCCTTCTTGATCCAGAAGAGTAAGTCTAAGCTCTGGGAATGCTAACTAACTAGCCAAACAGAGGAGGCTTCTTACTTCAATTGCCCTCCTCAGAGTTTTCCGGTCTTAAACCGCAACCACTTTAGCGGAATCCACCGCTAGGCCTTACTTAGGAACTATGTGCCCAAGAAATCCAACTTCTTTCCTCCAAAGTGACATTTGGAGAACTTGACCTTCAACTGGTGGCCCTAAGCGTATCCATCTTCTCCTTGAGATGTATAGCATGTCCTTCCCCGTTCTTTTGAGGAGATCAAAATATCGTCTATGACGACCATGACAAACTTGTTCAAGGACTCCCTAAACACCCTACCCATCCAGTTTACGCAATATGCGGGTGCATTAGTCGAACCAAATAGTATGACTACCCATCCAGAGTCCTAAACGCAGTCTTGTCAATTCCATCCTCAGCCATCCTAAGCTGATGGAATCCGGTAGCTAGATCAGAAGAAAACAGATGCTCCTACAAGCTGATCAAACAAATCATTGATCCTTGGTAACGGTTATCTTACGATAATCAACACATAAGCGAAACAAACTGTCCACATCAGTAACGAATACTACTGGAGCACCCTACTCGAAAATGCTTCGTCTCAGGAAGTTCTTCTCAAGCAACTCCTTGACTTGCTTTCTTAACTCTCATTTCGTGAGGTCATGTGCCTAACCGGCCACGAAACTGGCTTGGCATTACCAACCAGATAATACGGAAATCTATCCCCAGATATCAGGATATTCTCGGACCACCCTCACAGATTGCAAACTATCGATAGACGAGTCGAGGGATTTCAAGATAACATGACATGACGGGACCCATAGGGTTGCTAGAAATTTCTAGGGTATTACCGAGGCGAGTCATGAGCCCCATACCCTATATACAAAAACCCAGAATGGCCCAAAACAGGACAACCATTCCATGCCCAAAACCAACCCATATCCCCCGAAACCGAGAATATAAACATCCCACGAGAATTCTATACTCAAGATAGAAATTTTCAAATCCACTTAGACCACAGACAGACGGGCAGAACCCCCCAATTGGATTTGAAACACATACGGGATCATCAACTAGACTAGTACTTAGGTGCAAAACTTTCAACTAGATCAGATGAAATAAAACTATGCGATGTGCCAGAATCGAACAAAGTTCGAACAGAGAAAATCAGAAAATGCAAACAAGATTTTCAACAGAAACACTACCTCTATCATAAGCTGGAAGAACGGTGTTGAGGGGATGAATTCGCCCTCCAGATAGTCCTGCACACTGAGTCTGACCTTGCCCTCGTTTCCTCGGGCAATCCTTGCTCAGATGTCCAGACTCACCACAATGAAAGCATTCGCCCCGCTTTCTCTTCTTCTTCCTACATTCCCTGGCCATATGTCCAACTTTACCACAGAAGTTGCATTTCATATTCTTGCCCTGTTTCCCGGAATTTACTCTCTTGCCTTGAGACTCATTCGCCTTGACCTCTTTCTTGTCATTGTTATCTTCTTCTTGAAGTAGGGCCAAATTCACCAAATTCTCGAAAGTCGCCCCCAAGGGTATATGAGACATGGCCAAACCATGTAATGGCTCGTTTAATCCTAGAGCAAAGTGTAGGGCCTTCTTCTGAGCTGTATTAACCAAGTCTATATTGACACGAGCCAGTTGATTAAACTTATCTATGTATTCCCTAATAGTCATGCCCCCTTGCTTCAGTAATAAGAACCTCAGTCCAAACCTTCCTCTAAAGTCATCCCAAGTCTCAATTGGCCTAGTAGCGGTGGTGACTACCCACCAACGTGCAGCTTCTTCCTTTAGCAACCATACTGCCAATAAAACTTTCCTACGGTCACCTATATCAAAGGAGGCTAAAAGATCTTCGGTCTCTTTCAACCAATTCCTTGCCTCTACAAAAGTCTCGGTTCCAAAGAAATTCTTGCAACCCATCATCTTAAAGTTCTTACAAGTTTCCGCAAAATCCGCTTGTGGAGGCTGAGGGAGAAGAGGAACATCAGCTACGGAAGGAGGAGGAGGAGGAACAGCGGCCTCGACTGGGGAGACAATATGAGGGACACCCGGGACCGGTGCCGTGACTTCCAAGTACCGACGAAACCAATCGGGTATCGTTACTCCTTCGGGCAAGATGAGATTATCAGACATGCTGGAAACGAAAAGAAAAGAGTTTAAACGAGGAGTCAAAGGATAGTGCTAATGGCTTTTGGGGAATAGCCTTTTAAAACAACTAGACTTTTCTTTGGAAAATACTTTATACTTGGTTTTGAAAATAGTTTTTCTTTTCAAAAGTTTTAAAAACCTTTTTTTTATCCCTTCTCGTAAACCTCGCTCTGATACCAAATGTAACACCCCGCCTCCACTAGGGTCACTCGCAAAGGAATGCACTAGCTTTGGAGGGGTATTAATGGTTAACATGCATAATGATATAGCAAGGCAGGACATGACATATATATATATATATGTAAATAAACAGAGTAAGTAAATAAAACAGCGGAAGATTTATAAACCATTTCAAAACTCAAGTCTGGTACATCAAAATGTCACTTTCCCAAAATTACAAGTCTAGATAAATACATCATCTGATAAACTGAAAATACATAAGTACTATCCCCAAATAAGAGTGATAAACCATAGCGGCTCAAGTCCAAAGCATACTTGAGCTATCCAAGAAAGCAGCTAAAATCCAAGCTAGGCTCGAGTATTCCCTCCCTGAGAACCTGGGGGGGGGGGGAAACGGAAGAAAAGAGGCGAAAGAAAAACAGGTCAGTCAAAAAGACTGAGTAAGCCCTGCTACGATCAGTCTATAAACTAATAAAGTTAACATCATGATGGAAACTGAGATGATCATAAATAACAACATACTGGCATGATAAATCAACTACAAGATAGAGGTGTCATCGCACAAAACAAGGTTAAGTTCTGCACCACGGTGTACTAGCAAACCAACATAACAGGTATTGATCCCTTAGCCCAAACCTTGGCCCAATAACATGAAGTGACCTTAATATAAGATCCAGCCCAACGGTCTAGTCGATCGGCTCCTTATAAACCTAACACGTCAAGTGTTGGTGCCCATATGGCCCACATATGGTTGTAGTTAGTCTGTGCTGGGTCCACCTTTGGGTGTATCAAGCCCTCGGGTGTCAACCCCGGACACTTAAGCAATAATGCACAGCCCTAAACTACTGGTACCCGTGCCTCGAGTTTGTCTAACATCGGACTACGTGCACGTCCGTAGCCCGCCGGACCCGCACCGCTGTACCACTCGGCCATCGCCCTTTGGTCGCTTACATCCTTCAGTAATCGTGCCCCGCCCTAGCCTAGTCTCTAGGGTTGTGAATGATACCAAACTGGGATTACTGTTAGAACAGACCACGTTGCTAGGGTTTTCTAAGAAGGTTAAGTGTGATTTAACCTTTCACTAATCCTGGATTAAACTGGTTAAGTGTGGCTTAACCCCATTCTAATCCCTTGAACTCCCAAATGGATTAAACTAGTTAAGTGTAACCAACGGTTCACAACTTAACCGCATTCTAATCCCTCGAATCCCCAAATTGGTTAAGTATTAGTGGACCCTGACTTAACCCTAATCATGAGGCATTAATTAATTTAATGCACCTTAACCTCTCACATTAGACCTTGTTGTGGTTACTAGTTAGGCCGGGCGGGTCCGGGTAGCTTTACACCACAACTTGGTCTAACCTCGGGTCTTGGCACCCCATGACCAACTTCTCACATTGGGTCCTATTGTTTGTAGCCACTAGTTAAGCCGGTCGGTTCCGGGTAGAATTACGCTACAAACTCAACCCAACCTCGAGTTGGCCACGCTTATGTTTTCTAAGTGTCATGTCCACTTTATTTCAAAACATAATTACAAGTCAACAATTACTTGGGTAGACCTAACTTAATAGGTAAATTCCCAAGGGGTAGACCTAACTTAATAGGTAAATTCCCAATCTTATATTTTCATGTATTTTAAGTTTACCCAAAACCCCCAACGTCATTCTATCGCTTACATATTCGTAATAACGCATAAAGGATAGGGAGAGGGAACTTGGCACAACATACATGATAAACTTGCACAACAACCATGCATAACATGTTAGACTTGTACAACTTAGCATAGTGAACTTGCATATTGCCCTAAACATGCATA
Organism: Allium sativum; assembly: GCA_030737875.1. Classification (NCBI taxonomy): domain Eukaryota; kingdom Viridiplantae; phylum Streptophyta; class Magnoliopsida; order Asparagales; family Amaryllidaceae; genus Allium; species Allium sativum. The sequence goes on along the minus strand of JASFAX010005042.1, from coordinate 11,559 downwards.
ACGTGTTAAACTCGCATAACTTAGCATAGTGAACTTGCATATTGCCATAAACATGCATAACTTGTCAAAACATGCACAACTTGTCAAAACATGCACAACTTGTCAAAACATGCACAACTTGTCATTTTAAACTTGCATAAGCATGCATAACTAAATAAACTTGCAAATCATGGCTTAGTAAACTTGCATAAACATGCATGACTCAATTAACTTGTAAATCATGACTTAGCAAACATGCATAAACATGCATCACTCAACTATCTTGTAAATCATGACTTAGCAAACATGCATAAACATGCATAACTCAATTAACTTGTAAATCATGGCTTAGCAAACATGCATAAACATGCATAACTCATTTAACTTGTAAATCATGGCTTAGCAAACATGCATAAACATGCATAACTCATTTAACTTGTAAATCATGGCTTAGCAAACATGCATAAACATGCATAACTCATTTAACTTGTAAATCATGGCTTAGCAAACATGCATAAACATGCATGACTCATTTAACTTGTAAATCATGACTTAGCAAACATGCATAAACATGCATAACTCATTTAACTTGCAAATCAAGGCTTAGCAAACTTGCATAAACATGCATAATCTATAAAACATGTACAAATCTCAACCTTCACCACATGATAACTTTAGAGTTTGTAAAGTGAAAGTAAGAGGGCTTACAATGCTTATGCGGACTCAAATGAGTATAACAAGTGCAAGAAACCCCTTATGCAACTAATTAAAACCCCCAAATGCAAGCAAACTTGATCTAGACTCCTCCTTTATGATGCCAATTGAAAAACAAGCCTTTAATGCAAGCTAAGGAGGATCATACAAGCCTAAATATGCTTGTATGCATGGAAAATCACTTAGGAATTAATTTAGGAATTGTATGAAGAGGGTGGAGGCCATGAGAGTTTGGATTTTGGCATAGTTTAGTTATTAGGATGAATAATGAATGATTTAGGGTAGGTTAGGGCCTTATTTATAGATTAGGTTAGTGTTTTGAACCATATGATTAACCCTAGATTCACTTAGGGCCATCAGATCCCGGAACTCTCTAGAAACCAACCACAAGACCCAACCCCAATCAGAAATGGTGCACCAGGCTAATCAGCCGGGCACCCCCCCTGTCGACAGGGCTGTCGACAGGGCAGTCGACATGCCCAGGGACCCTGTCGACAGGCCTGTCGACATGCGGGTCCTGGCGGGATTTTTCCCGCCTTGGCCCAGCTGGCCCAAATCCTAGTTTTTAATTTAAATTTAAATCTGTTTTAATTATGGAAATTTCTGAAAACTTCCATGGGCCTTAACTGGGTCATACGGACTCCGATTTTCGAAAACTCGGACTCTATTTCGCGTATTTTTCCGAGACGAACGCAATGGCATAGCCCGTTTCCCTTGATTCCCATTTTAGAATTAAATTCTGCCTCAATTTACATTATTACAGGTTATTGAAAATACGGGTTGTCACACTTTATATACTGGATTGTCCAAATCAATATAAATAAATAAGCAAATACGAATAATTGATTTAAATTTTCAAAACAAAAATTGTTTTCATTTTAAAAATATACTCTTCACACTCGTTCTAGGATACTACTAATCCCATCTCTAACGAGTCATTCCCATTCGATATTACTAATCCAATTTCTGATGAATTCTTTCGTATGGTTATAATGTGTCTTGTTCTCTGAGCTTTGTAAACCAAAGCTCTGGTACCAACTGTGACAACAAGGAATCTCGCTCGATCTGAATCAGTCGCTAAACCGACCCAGACCGTTCGAAACGCCTGATTGTTTCGAGAACACGACAAAATAGAACGCGGACGGAAGAACATTTCATTGTTTATTACAACCATTCCATCAAAATACAAGAATATATAGAGTATAAACAAATATTATACAACAGAAAATATCAGAGATTACAATACATTACATAGCAGCGGAAAATAATACAATACACAACTGAAGGAGATATACGGATACAAAGCTTTCCGGATATCGTTCAAGCTGTAAACCAGGATCCTGTGAATATAAATCTGCAAAACCAAAACTACTAGCTGCCCGTGTCGAAAATAAGGGCACCCAGAGTTTAGGTTAAAACAATAAACTCCAGGTCAGTCATGCGACTGGTGTGAGAACTAAAACATTTATTAATCTTTATTTTAAAGTTAGGTAAATCATGGGACCACGCCGTATAACACGGAACGGGTTTCCTCCCAAGAATACCAGTGCATATAACAACAGCGCAATGCTAAATAAAGAAAAATGAAGCTATTATAAGACCCAGGTCCTATCACACAATGCAACGCAAGCCGGGGATAGGGTTTTCCCTTATAATAGCCAAAGAATGCTTGATACGTTAAATTTCATGTTTTTATTTTTAATCAGACTCCAACTGTAAATTAGTAAGAGAACGATTTCCTAAGTATTAACCCCGAAGGCCGAAACCAACATCAGACTAATACCTAGGAAACCACCCATCTTAGCTCATTTCCAGTTAGTTTCTGATTTTATATACAATCATAAATATCAATCATAGGCGGCATGAATGCTCCATACCACTATGTCGCCATATATAGGTATACAATCAAAACCGCAAGATGTCGTATTGGAAGTTGGGTTATCATTTATGGTATGAACCAAGGCAAAAGATAGTCCTCTACCAATTCGAGACTGTCTAGTCCGAGTCTCAGGATCAGAGCTCGAGTGACCCTTGGATCGTCAGGGCCGGTCCACACGGAGTGGAATAAAATGCCTGAACAACACGTCTCCCCGCCCTATGCGGCGTAAATGAGCCAACGAATGACTCCATCGGCTTCACATAGTCACCGATAAATCCGAGGCGCCTCCAATTCTACCAACCACATAAGTCAAACTCGTCAGGGCGTGTAAAACCACTGACGCCACTTCTAACTAGAAGGAAATGTATGCCCTCCCTGATGTCCTCTCCCGTTTCTGGTTCATATCGGGTGTGAAACTCGCGAAGTAAACGTTACACAAAGCTATGCCACAAAGGCCTTGCTTTGATCATCAACCACAAGACTTTGCTTTTCAACAGAAGCCTTGATCATTTGCCACTTAGGCATGCCACACAGGCAATTCACTTTATGTGTTTGATATCCATCAGTATATAACCCCTGAGTTAGTACGTCTCAGAGAAGGGCGTTAAGCAAGAGAATAAATTCTCCGCCGCCAAACAGATATATATTTAATAGAAATCAATCACACAGACTGAAATCCAATGTCAGACACACAGTCCATTTACAAGTTCATTCTGGGTCTGAACGAAACCGGAGGCACCTAGTACCCCGCATATCCATCGATCTCCAAGTACGTCTGGACGATCACCAACTGTTTCCCTCCTCTTAGGTGTACAGCCCAATCAAGATCATCAGTAATTATCCAAACGACGTAAAGACCTCCGGCCTTCAACCACCGTCTTCATCTTCGACTTATCGTCGTATCAGTTATTCATAATGGGATAAACCCAGTCTTTTCGAATAAATCGCGTATACAGTAAACAAGTGTTACACAAACACAACATACGCCTTATTCCAATTCATCAGCCACTAACCGTAAATTAGTAAGAGAACAATTCCTCAAATATTAACCCCGAAGGCCGAAACCAACATCAGATCAATATCTAGAAAACCATTCTGCTTAGCTAACCGACAGTTAGTTTCTAAATTTCACATTCTTAGGGAAGATTCCCATTAATTTTATCAAAGATAAATTCCTTTAAATTTATTCTTTAATCATCCTTTGAAAATCAATTCAAACCAAATTTTGGTTTATCCAAACTAGTCGGGATTAACGAACCTTACCGAAGTAATCATTTGTTTTAATTTCCTAATCCCAACCTATTCATCCCATGAAGTAAAACTGGTAATACTTCATATCTAACACCACGGTGTTATCGGTAAATTCAATTACCATTTCACGCTTAAATCTAATTAAAGATTTAACTATCGCTTGGAGCAAAACTGGTGATACCCCATTCTCGATTTTTTCAATCTAATTAAAGATTCATTAAAACTCCACTTAGTTTTAATCTTTAACTGGGTTAAAGAATCAATGTCATTTAAAACACGGTTCATGATAAACCACAAAATCACATCACATTTCAATCAGTCCCTAACCGTAAATTAGCAAGCGAGCAATTCCCTAAGTATTAACCCCGAAGGTCGAAACCAACATCAGATCAATACACAGAAAACCATTCAACTTGACTAACCTCCAGTTAGTTTCTGATTTTCTTAACTCTATTGGGTCTAAGAACAGTATTATTGAAGATACCGTTCACGACAACCCAAAATCACATTCTATTAATTATCGGGTTAAAGAACAAGTGTTATTTAAAACACTGTTCACGATAAACCAAAAAATCAATACCAATTCAATTCCAATTAAATATTATTTAACTGGTACACTTCATTAAATCTAAATAAAAGATTTAATCTTTTTCTCTACTGGGCTTAAGAACAGTGTTAATGAAGACACCATTCACGACAAACCCAAATCACATTTGATATTAAATACAAGGCTCTGAATAGAAAATATACCGGCTTATATTCAATATCAAATTCTACGACCAATAGATATCGTATTGGAAATAATGATATTAATATATCTTTCAAATTCCCATAACAATATCTGTATAATCACGAAATCCAACATCAAAATATTCCAAAGACAATTTCGATTCAAATCCATTCCAATTCAATTATTGGAAATTCTGGTTACTTTTAAAACCCTTTTCAAATCCAATTTATTTATTTAAAAATAAATAGAATTATAATTCTAGTTCAAAACTAGTTCATTTCGATAAAAATCTATTTTTATCTTTTCAAATATGGAGTTTTTCATCCCAATTCTTCCCAAATCATTTCTTATGATTTTACACAAATTATTGCTATTTTTAATAATTTTATTAAGGCCCGTACAGTCGATTTCCATCAACGTCCATCGAACTGCACTTACAACGACCTTTTTCAAATTTGATTTGGACATAATTCCAAATCCAACCGTTAGATTTGAAATTTCTAATATTCGTTAGAAAGCTCTTTTCGATACAAACCCAACGGTTCCAATTTTAGGAGAATCCGACGGTCGGATCTCCCGTAATATCCTTTCGAAGTCAATGGTCGAAATTCACGAACTACCGCAGCGCGGCGCGTTCCATTCAGGCCATTATATTATATATATAGTATATACTTCGTCGATTTCCTTTCGAAACATATTTTATAAATCATTTAAATTCGTTTTCAAAACGATTTCAACTTCCTTTTCAAATTCAAATCAAAATTGAATTTTCCATTATAAATTCGTTTTAAATTCATTTCAATTCTATTTCAATTCAAATCGGTTTCAATTCAAATCAATTTCAGTTCAATTTCAATACGTTTTAAATTCAATTCAAAACGATTTCAATTCTATTTCAATCTAATTCGAATTTCAATTCTATTCAGTTTAGTTCGAATTTCAATTCTTTTCAATATAATTCGAATTCCTATTCTTTTCAATTTAATTTGAATTTCAATTCACTTTAATATTCACTTCAACTTGAATAAAATCGATATAAATATCGTTCACGTCAAAATGGCATCAATCTATCAACACGGCTTCATATATTTCTATTTTCAAATATTCTATTTCAAATATTTCTTTTTCAAATATTTCTATTTTCAAATATTTCTTTTTCAAATATTTCTATTTTCAAATATTTCTTTTTCAAATTTTTCTATTTTCAAATATTCTTTTTCAAATATTTCTATTTCAAAACTGGAATAAGGCCCAATCAATTACCATATAATGTTAATTATATGGATTTTCTACAACACGTATATAACAACAACGATAAATCATCATCCAAAGTGCGTTCTACATTGTATAAGCATCAAATATAAATATTTAATGCTTATAACAGTCTGTTAATCAATCGATCGACATACAACTAACTATTGGGATTAGTGTATGTCATATATCACCCTAATACCCGTGTGGGGTTTTCAAACAATACAACACAGATTTTATTTGTGCAGTTGGGCGATGTGTAAAATTTATCGTCCCAATCAATATCAATCAAATCAGTGTATATAAACAAATCTCCGATTTGTTTATAAATAATTATTTTATGTACACGTTAAAAATTATATTTTCAACTATAAAATATTTTTAACTATATAAATATTTTATTTCATTTCACATCACATCACATCACACAATCAACTGCACATCAAAATCAAACAAACAAGCATACAAGCCGTCCATGGTCTGTGGACGACGGGTGTCGGGTGCTACTAAACACCGTCTGCATCCTAGTACATATTTTAACTAGAAAAATAAATAAAAGGTGAGGAGTTCTCACCAAAAGCTAATCCAAATGCCACGACTCTTCATATGTAGGAATCTTCGCCGTTTTCGCCTTTTGTCACTTTCTTTGTCCGTAGCCACTACATATATAAAAATCGCCTTTTTATATTGTTGCTATGTATATAAAAATCACATTTTTATAATCACGCTATATGGATAAAAATACTATTTTTACTCCGCTACTATATAGATAAAAATTCTATTTTTTTCACCGCTACTATATAGATAAAAATTCTATTTTTTACCACGCTATCCTCTATATAAAGATTTAGCCTTTTCAAATATAAAGATTTAATCTTTACTATCTATATAATATACAAGTCGTATTTTTATTCTTCTACTTTATAAAAATTACATTTTTATTTTCTCTATAGTATAAAAATTATATTTCTATTCGATACTTGAATATAGAAGATTATATTTTTAAAATCATGTCTCTTTATATTTTCAAAACCAAGTCTCCTTATATGTTTTGAAATCAAATCTTCTTATAATTCAAAATCTAATATTTTTACACTTCAAGATCTTATCCTTTTTACTTTCCAAGATCTAATCATTTTATATGTTTTCATATATATAAAAATTATACTTTTATTTTGTTAATCATATAATAAAAATCATATTTTTATTATGCTAAGAATATAAAAATCCTATTTTTATTCATAAAAATCATATCTTTGTCCTTAAAAATCATATCTTCTCATCCGGACATTATTTATATAAATATCCTGAATTTAAACAATTAATAAACTAAATAAACAAAAAAAACTCACTTTGAATCTAGAAGAGAAAAAAAATGCAGCAGCTTCGCTAGCTAGAGGAGGAGGTGACGGCTGCGCGACTGGGTTCGATTTGGGGAGGGTTTCACCCGTTCGAGGAGGGAGAGAGGCGCTGGAGTCGAGGTCCGAACGCAGGAGGGGGGAAGAAGCATGGCCGTCGGTTAGGGCGTCAAGCGGTGGAGGGCTTGCTCGAGTTGATTTGGGGGTTCCTGGCGCGCGAGTCTTCAGGTGGGTGGCGCGTCGTTCAACCGGAGGAGGGGAGAATGGAGCGGCAGGGAGGAGGAGGGGAGTCTAGCGGTGGGCGGCGCCGCCTAAGGGGGGCGCGATGGTGGATTTTTCCGCCTTTGTCCCTCCATTTTTTTCTGCGGTTTCAATTTGGTCAAAGGAAGAGAGGGGGGAGTTAACTGAAAATATAATTTTATTTTATTATTTATTTTTTTCCTAAAAAGTTGACTTTCCATTCGAATTCGAAATGGCACCCAACTACTGTCGCCCCTAGCGTATCACCCCCATTCCGAACACAATGGGATATGTATCGTATGCTGATTCGACTGTTTCTATCAGTTTTCGTCAAAATCAACATATAACTCTATATATTGAATTTGAACGCGCATTTCAATTTACCGGGACCACGTACTAACTCGAAAAATTCCTGAAAAATATTTTCTAGCTTCGTATTGATGATACGGTCCTAACAAAATTAGTTTCGTCAAATTCTGAGACCGTTTGAAAATTGGTCATTTTTCAGTCGATTAAAATCAACTGAAACTGGTCAAACGCATTTTCCTTTGCCACGCTCACATATCGAATCAAAAAATTACGAAATTTGAAACCTAGCAATAACTTTACCTCCCGGATCCAACAAAAGTGGTTTCGTCGAAATCCGAGGTCGTTTGCAAAATTTCCATTTTTAAGGGCCAGAATTCCATAGCGATTATTCTGAATTTTCAACTGGGCATATCTTTTGATTCCCGCTATGAAATTTTGATTTTTCTGATTCGTTGGAAAGATATTATCAAATAGATTCTAATATTTTTGGTTTCACTAAAATCCGGTTTATTTTGCACCCGGTATATTCAATTGAAGTTTGAAATCGAATTATCGAACTACCGCGCCATTTTCAATTCCTTTTATAATTATAAATAAATATTTATATTCTAACGATGACGTATATAAATATATACGTTCGAATTCTATTCAAATTAAATTTCTTGTCGATATTATTTAAAATATTTCATTTCAAATATTCAAAATTCGCTAAAATTGCCAAAATAAAAAATTTTAAATTGGCCCAGATTCCCGGGTAATTACATTTGGCAAGCAGGAATAATCAGAAAAAATTACCTAAACTGAAACATTTAGATTAGATGTGTTCTGAGATGATCGAGTTTTTCGTGTAAAGAATAATGGTAATTTTAGGGAACTGAATTCATAACCTTTATATTTGCAAGATAAGATCTAAGAGAATAGTTTATAACTCTGAATTTTCTTGAAAGTGGAAAATTGTTGGGTATAAGTAATTGGCTCAGTAAATGATGAATCGAACATAATGGATAATTGGAAGTTATCATTGGAGGACATGGTAGATGTGGTTGTCCATAAATATGTGTGTTAGAATATTCTACCCAGTATATTCGTTACGGGAAAAAGGAGCTTTGGTATAAAGAATTTTAATCTTGAGTTTGAAATCAACAAAATGACAAATGGGTAGTTACAATTCCCTTTCCATTTATAGGACGAAAATTTTTAGGGGGGTGATTGTAATGATCCAGAATTTTTAACCAAATCAAAATTGGAATTTTTAATACTTAATTCGAGTTTTCTGAGTATAAGATAAATTTAATTTGATTTAAATTTGAATTTGACATAAATATATATGGTTAATAATATTTAATAATTTTGATAAGTTAAATGATAGATTTTATTTTAATTATAAATTTAATGGATGGGAATGATTATTAATAGGTTTGGATTTATTAATACTATTTGTCCTTCGATCAGATTTGTCAAACAATAACATGAACTAGTAGCATTAGAATTAAGTGTTGCCCTTAGTTTTCATAGCATTTTAAGGAAAGTGGTACAAAGGTTCACTTTCCTCCATAAGACAAGTGTTAAGACACTTGTCATTTTGCATCCATCCTTTCATGCATGAATGCTATTTGTCCCCATGCAGTAAGAGAGGCCTCCTTTAGGGACAAGTGTCCATTGATGTCTCACTCTCTTAAGCTTCCCATTTTCCTATATATGCACCCTTTTCCTCCTTTTTAATTCATTCTTACTTCCACTCTTCTCTTCTTTCTAAAGCCCTTGACCATGGCTTCCTTCTTCCTCCACTTTAGTTCAGCCAAGAGGCTCTCTTTCCTCTTCCTCCTCTTCTTATAAAGAGAGAAATTAATATATACTATGCTATATATATATATATATATATATATATATATAGGCAAAGAAGGCGGTGCACCAAAATACTGTCCAATGGTTTGTTCGCTATTAGCTAGACTCACCTACCGTGAAGAATGGGAAAGTTATTTTGGTGAGAACTCCTTAAACCTCTACACTAGTTTATTTTACACTAATTAGTGAAGAATTGGTTATAATATGGATAGTTAACTAGTGTAATCAGTTTGGACCGGCTGTGGATGGTAATAGTTTATGTTTGTTGTGATGGATGATGGTTGTGTAGTTCAGAACACAAACTATTAAGCATTAATGTTACATCGCTTGTGCACAGTTATTATTTATTTAATTATGTCGATGATGGTTTATGTGGATGTTTATAATGGTTGTTGATGTTGTTTCGCATTCTAGGACACGACAGTTATGGTATTACATTGGTGATCGGCAAATCTCCTTTGTAATTATAAGAAATATTATTATTGAAATTGGAGATTAATGATTGGAAAAGAAACATATGTATAAATATATATATAATTGGAAAAGACACATTGTAACGGTTCTGTAACGTTTTTGGAACATTGTTGTAACACTTTCTTTGGAAACAATCTATTTTGAAGCTTTTAATTCGCTTACTGTTTTCCAAATAATAAGTAATCATTTTAAAATGATTTATGGAATGATTTCAAAGGTTTAAGATTTTTAAATATTTAATATTTAATAATAAATGGGCTTATTTAATATTGAAAAGGGTTTTCCAATTTTGAATAATTGGATATGTTTGGAGATAAATCTTTAAATGTTTGATATTAATTTTGTAGATGAGGACTCTTACTGTTCGATGAATTTAGAAGCTACTTTATCGTTATTCCGCTTATTGTAACGTCCCGCATTTTTATCGGTCTATATGTGAATATTTAAATCAGTTTAAATATTGAATTCGTAATATAAGTAGGTTTATATATTAATTAAAACGAAGTTGAATGTATAAAGATATATATGAAATATAATCGAGCCTGTAATATCGTATAAGTTCGTAATTTAACGTTCTGAACATCAACTGAGTGTACAGGATCCGTTATTAGTCAGATATCCTCGAAACAAGAAACAATGGAATTTGTTGAACTGTATTGTTCTAATGAAAGTGAAAAATCAATATTTCAGATTATATATTGTAAGTTATGTCCAAATTAAATATTCAGAAAAACAGCGGTATAATTTTTTATCGACCGTAATGGTTTATTTGATATAACTAGATACTGGTTGCGAATTTAGACAAGATTCCCTTTGGACGTAGTGATAATTTAATTTTTAGAATTTTACTATAATTTTTAATTAATTTAATACGCTACTTTTTATTTGGAGTATTGTGCACCCTATATCATCATTTTGGGGTTTCACAATATGAGTTAACCTACCGATATTATTTTATTTTTGGGACCATGGCACCTCGCTGGACATGATTGTATTTTTATTTCTGTCTGTAGCGGCTCAGATACGAACGAAGCATACGAAACACGGTACACTAAGATAATATAATCTACTGAATCAAAGTCAAATCTAAACCCATACACTACACAGACTACTTCTTAGCTTAAATGTGCATAAAGGAAATTACTATCACCATCCTATACTAGTTTAGCTGCCAAGTCTTGCACAACGTTCCTTTCCAAAGCAAATGAAATGAAAACTCATTTGCAAGCTACCCTAAAAACATCAAGGTCTCTAAACCTAATAGGCACAAATCATGTACAGACTACCTTACCTATACTGAAACTTCATAGGCCATAACGTACTCATCCTAAAACTGAAAATCAACGTATGGCTTCTTTGAAAATGGGATAAAACTCACGCAGACCTATTGTATCCTATTACTTTGATATTAAGTAATTTACGTCTATATAAACATCGAATACCCAGTTTTCAACTCTCTTCATTTCTTCCTTCATTTTTCAGTAAACAAGCCGCCATCTAACTTCAAAATTCTCATATCAAATACAATA